>JANHGB010031101.1:0-12291 GCA_026283785.1 Coracopsis vasa
GCCCCAAAGATGAATTTCATCTGTGCCTTGAAAGAGGGCAAGAAACAATAAATATTTATGGGTACCAGGGGAAGGTCGAACTGTAAACCACCACTTATCCATACGTCTCTTATGCAAGGAATTAGTATTGCAAAATTTACATTAGGAAAAAGAAAAAAAAAGAGGCGAGAGAAGCATTTCTATGATGTGTAAATGCTATGCCTCATACCCATTTAAACTGGAGCAAACCATCTCTTCACAGGGCCAAATCTAGGGCATGGCCTTTTAACTGTAATGGCCAAATTAAAACAAACGGACTAAATTAAACACTCCAGCCCTTGCTGGATGTGAAAGTTCAAGTGGTGAGGAAATACGCATGTAACAGATCGCTTCTCTGCAGTTTTATTTGAATGAAGGCTTAGGTTTTTTGAAACAGTTGTAAGTGTATTCAGAGATACTGCACAGATAAAAGATATGTAAGAACATAAAAATACCAGTGTATGGAGCCAAGCACAAACAGCTTATATGCCTCTAAATCCAGAAGGGGCCGTAATAACAGAGTGTTCGGTATGGCTTGTTAGAAGCCCAGGAAAAGATAAAACTCCAATAAAAAGTACATTCTTTTATGTTCAGTGTTAAAGGAAAGGCAATGTAAAATGAGGGTTTATGTTTGTGGGGGCAGGCAGAGGAATACAGGCCCTTTAATAACCTGAGAAGAGGGAGCAAGCTCCAGTGAGTTTTCAGGAATTCCCTCTGGCAGTGGAAAGCGCCCAAGGGAACCTGGCTCTTTCAAAGCAGGGCTGAAAGCTTGGAGCTGGGCAAGGAGTACAGGGATGCTTCACCAGATTGTCTGCTTCCCAGTAAGTCTTGGTAGAGCACCTAGGCTTAAAGACCTCACTTTTTCATTATTCATTATCCCTTTCGAAGTCAGTTTTGGAATATGCTTCTGGTGACATTTACCCTCTGGCTTTTCTTTTGGCAAGGGTGATTCCCAAATGGCCTTCACACCAAGAGCAGGTTACTGTTGCCTTCAGTGCAAGCAAGATCATGTTATAAAATTGACCATTCTGGTTGTAGACCTGCAGTGGCTGGTTTTCAAGTCATCTGGAGTACTTAGCCTGTGTAAGGAGCGTAAAACAGGCTGTGGCTTTTCCATGTTTGTATTCCCAGTGGAGTAATACATAGCTGCTGGGGATGGAGCATTTGGTATTCT
Organism: Coracopsis vasa; assembly: GCA_026283785.1. NCBI lineage: Eukaryota > Metazoa > Chordata > Aves > Psittaciformes > Psittacidae > Coracopsis > Coracopsis vasa. The sequence goes on from JANHGB010031101.1 coordinate 1,193, forward strand.
AGGGAACATGGGCTGGTGGATCCTAAGGGGTAACTGAGACTAAAACTGGAGTTTTCTCCGACTGAGGCTGAAAAGTCTCTTTTTCAGAATGGGAAGAAACCTCAGTTCCTCAGTAACTTTTGCTCTCAGTTTATTCATCATATTTATGCATAATAAGTTCTCCCCAAATCTTCTTACCACATTCCAATATTTATAAATGCATCTAGATAATATTTTCTAGTTTTTGTGAACAGCTAACTGAGCAGAAGCAGACACCCAGTAAATAAAATTTCATTGTCTCAATATAAGATTGATAACAGTATTTTCAAAGAAGCATGAGTCACAAGGAATTGCTGTCAAGGGTGTGGGGGTTGTACAACATCAACCTTAAAAATCTGGTGTGACAAGGTTTTTTTGTTTCTGCACTCCTCTCCCAGAGACAATCAGACTTGTCATTTGTTCAATGGGATTACTAAATTAGTTTTTTTCCTGAAAACTACTGGCAAAATATGCTATGCATACATAGACACATTTGTCTATACAGGAGATGCTGGTGAGATGTCCCCAGAATGAAACAGATTTTATATGGCACATGGAAACTCTTTCCAATGGATTTTTCTTTGGGGTAAGATGATCTGGAGAAAGAGTGTAAAGATTTCATAGCTTTCTCTGTCTACATGAGACCATTTCTGTGGATAACTTTTGGTTTGTTATTCCCAGACTCGGGCTTTCCCAGACTTTGGAGGTTACCTGTGTTTAAAAATTCAGCTCCATCTCCAAATATTCTCATGCTAATTTCAAGATTGTTTAACAAAACCAATTAAAGTCAATGAATTGAGTTTCTCTGGGTTCAAAGAGCTTCGACTCAAGACCTGACAGACTTAGCTGGAAGTGTCAAAGTAGTCTTGAGTTTGGAGGTGTTTGAAATTTTTGTACCGGGCACATTTGCGTATACATACATACATACATATGTATATATATGTGATGTGTTATGTAATTAATAAAAATAATGAAATGGCAAATTTTAATTTATTTCTGATAAATAATACATAATGGTTTTAAACAAGTATTTTCTGGTGCACAACTGTATTTTAGAAAAATAAAAAAGTGTAAAGGAAAAGGAGTTTAAGATACAGCTTGCAGGTTTAGGAACAACAGTAAGTACATTGCGCTAATGACAAATACTGGAAAATTAAATGGATTTAAAATTTCAAATCTTTTTATCAAGATTAGGGAAAGTCATAGAGCTTAAGGGAAAATAATTGGTGAAAATGAATATAGTTTACTTATGCAAGGTATAAAATATATTAGTAGCTTATAGTTGTGGATATAAGAGGAATGGAGCCTGTTTGCAATTAAATTCCTCTGCTCATGTTTTGAGATATGTCTGGCTATAGGAGAAAGAGGTCCCAGGCAGCTTGATATTGAGAAAAGAGAGGATCCTATGAAGTGCCTTGTGCAAGAGGCTTTCGCTGCCTAGCACCATTCTGAAGTCTGAGTGGGGATGGGGTAGGTCTTGCAGCCCTCAAACGCTGCAGTCAGCAGCAGTTCCTCTGTAGGTGGCATGTCCTCACCTGAGTCAGTACCCATGTCTCAATAGGATGTAGGGAACACTGCTGATGCAGGTAGTATTTTTCAGAAAAGATATTAAAAAGCTTCTTCACAATTACTGGTCTTAAGTGTTCTGCAATCGTTTCTCTGGCAGTAGAGTTCATTTACTTCATGTTGCCCTAATCCCAGTTCCACCTGGGATCCTTATGTTTACCTAATTCCCTCTGAACTTGCAGGTTGGATGTGGTATTCTCCTTGCTTTCCTGCTCTCATCTGTTGGGTCATGTTGCTGCACACCATTACGCATATATTGCTATCCACTGCAAAGAGGTTGTGTTTCATGAGTTGAGTCTTAATTAGAGTTTACCAGAATGTTTTTTCAGTCTTGGAAAGCAAAGTGCTAAGTTATTACTATAATAACATTTACTATTTAATTACATTTCAGTAATGTCTATAATGTTTTGGGTATGTTTTAGATGTTTACCTTCTTGGGAATGAAATGCCTGTAGCTTTTAATGTGATTTAGATCCTCGGTAGGTTAATAGTTCTTGATTAAAATCCAAGTCCTTTCCACCTTGTTACACATTGGTTGGGCCCACCCTGTAAGTGTTACAGAGTACCTCAGAGAAGTAGAGATCTCCTCTGCATACATTAGATGAAAGGCTGATCAGATGTAGGCACAATTTACGTGATTTGTTCAAATTTGGCTAGCAGTTCAGTGTCAGAAGCAGAACCCAGGTGTTACTGCCTGCCTCTGATGGCCTATCTGCACAGAGGGGGCTGGAGCGTGCTACAGCATCACAGAGGTTATCAGCCTTGCATCCATGGGTAGCTTTTGAGAGATTCACCACAGGTAACTAGAAAAAGTGTGTGCACACAAATGCAACAGACAATATGTGTGTACCCTGACAGTGATTAATGTTCACAGGGTTGGACACTACTGGGAATAAAGGAGTTGTCAAACTAGCTACCTTGGATACTGGTAGCGCTGTATTCATAGTGGCATGTAGCTTAACATGAAAAGCTAACTGTGGCATACCTATGCTAACTGCGGAATACGTGTGCTAGCCTGCTTCGCTCCTGTGCCACCAAGCATAGCTCAGCTAACCCTAGAACCTGGAGTGCATGGCAAACACTAGGCAAAACTGTCACTGTGCCATGCTGGGGCTTTCGATAAAGTGAGTTTTGAAAGCAGATTCCATGGATAAAGGAAGAATCTTTCCAAGTGTTTTCGATAAGAACCACAACATGAAATCTGGGTGGAAGTTAGTCACATCCTCACCTGATAAGTAAGTTTTCTTCAGTAAATGAGTTGTGAAAACCTGCTTGCAATTACATGGAACAACTCCAGGTTCTAAAAATACATTTTCTGGGCCCTGATTTGCTGTTACCAGATTTGATCAACGCCCCTCTGAGCACAGCAGCCAGGTAGGGAATGGATCCAAAGCACATGCTGAGGGCTTTTAGCTCTGGATAGCATCAAGAGAATTGGACTAAGATAATTCTGAGAAAGGGCTTGATATCAAGATAGGAGAGGTCATAAAAGCTATATGAAGGGAAAAAAGCCAGAGGACTGAGCTGACTTGCAAGTGATTTTCCAAGGTCAGAGCATTTTATTTAAAAAGCAATTACAAAACTTGTTACAAATGCTGAGGGACCTAGGAAAGGATTAAGCAATCTCATTAGTTGTACAAACCCTCTTATGACAGCAAACCCACCCGTTAGCTACTAAGGCTTGTGTGACCGTAATATCTGAGCGAGTGCAGAGTGACTCTTCCCCTGCAAACAATGATAGGAAAAATGTTGCTTGGCTTTGAAGAGAGTCCTATTGTGTTCAGTCAGATGCAAAGGCATCTTGTTTAGATTCTTGAAGGAAGAGTTTCAGCCTGGGAGGCTGGTCGGGAGTCTGGGCAAAAAACAGTGGGGGAGGAAGCTGAGGATGCAAACCGGGGCAAAACATCATTAATGATGAAAGCAGTAAAAGGAAGGTGGTAAGGGAGGAAAGGGACCGAAAGATAGTTATATTTTCAGGAATATATTCATGATGTATGCATAAGCCATGTGCCTGCATGCGCTTCACTTGAATTCAAAAGAGTATTTCTGTTGTAATTACTCAAAGGTAGGTATCTAAAAACTTCTTAGTTTCAAAAGTCACATCTCCACGTATATATATTGTGTGCTTATATGCATGATTAAGTTTGCCTTTCCTCTGTATACATGGTTTTACTTGGTAATAGGCCATAACACTACCATAATTTTTACTAAATCTCCCTTTTACAGTTACTCATCATTTTCCAAAATGCTATTTTTGTTTTTAGGTTTTCCACAATTGATCTTGGCTAAGAATAGAGTATTTTAAAAACTTGCAAAGTACACCACAGCACAGTATGTATATTTTGATCTCTACATACAGCTTTTCATCGATCCACACGTTTATATTTCTTTCTTTATGGGGACAGAGAGCAGAATGGAGACAAATAAATAAAAAGAAACATGATGTTGCTAATATAAATGACCAGGCCATTGCTTCAGTGTCAGAATGCAATTAGATCTGACCTGGGACTGGAATTCACTTCTCAGCAGGCCTGCTTAATGATTAGTTTTATTGTTTCTTCATCACCCCTACTGGGGGGTTCATTTTTACTGGTAATGGAAAAAGACTGGTGCCCCTGGATAAAAAGCTGGTCTTGAAAGACAAAGGGCTGATTGAGGGCTGCTTGGCTTTTCAGCCTGCATACCACCTCCCCTTTTGCTGTCCTGGCTGACAGCAGCGAAAACAGTGAAAGGGGTCAAATCTTAAAGGGCCTCCAGGGTAAGGAGCATCACGCTGCACACAGAAATTAGCTGGAAAGGCTTTTATAGCTTACAGCAGGTCTGATCACTGTTGTAAAACAAATTGAATGAGAGTCTTTGTAGCAAGATACTGCAGGTAGCAGACATTGCTAGTATGATGTGTAATGATTCTGAGACAGTAAGCATGATTACCAGTACAACTGTGGTTTGCAAACACCTGCTCACACTCCCAATCCCAGCATGCAGGTACAAGTACACTTCTAGCAACAGCTAGAAATTTCCCAACAGCTGCAACAGGTACAGACTAGTTTAAAACCTTGGCAAAACCTGTGTGCCGGCTGCTACCTGTTCGGAAGTGTTTCCAAAGGGGCTTATTATAAGCCCCAGCATAAATAAGAGGAATACAAATAGTTCCTGTTTGTTTGCTTTAGTTCACTGGGTATGTGAAACATGTAGTTTGACTCACAAAGTTGAAGGATGAGTCTGAGGTAGAATTACAGATGTTGTGCTATCTGATATTATAAGATGTAACAGGTGTCTGTAAAGGCAGTTTCCCAATCTGGAAACAGTGCTTTGGGGAAATTAGGCTGCTGGCTGGAGGAAAGGCTGGTTGGTTTACACTGGTGATGATAGGTGAGCTACCAGAGGATTGGAATTGGTGGTTTCTTCAGATGAGCATTTATAGGCTGAGATCTGTATTGAAACCACCATCACTAAATATCTGAGTTTGCAAAACTTGAGTGGAAGCTTTGTGGGAACAAATAAGAAGCTGAGAGAGTCTTGTCAAAGAGCATTGACACTGCTCCCTCCCCACACCAATTCAGCTGGACAGAAATTAAATTAAAATAAAATAAAATAAAATAAAATAAAGGGTTTTTTTAAATCTTGATACTATAAGTACAAGACTACCCACTCGTGTAAATTAGTGATCATCCATGGACTTCAGAGCAGGCACACTGATCGCTTCAGTTGTGGAATTGGCCATTAATGTTTAATATTGTAATAAATCACTTAATAATGAATATTTTTTATACTAGTATCTTCAACAGAGCAAGTCAACAGGGAGTTAAAATTACGCAGTATGCATGTAAAGAAAATACAGACACCTGTGAACCTCACGCTTGCTCTCTCAAATGAACTGGAAATAACAATTGCCTTTGAATTTGACCAAATTCTGAAATGAATCGGAAGCATGGGACCTGAAATCCGAACAAACCAGAGGCACATCAGTGTCCTCAGTATGTACATTCACCTGAGTTGGGTCCTCAGAAAGCCATGCTTTCATGCTCTATTCCGAGTGGGTAATTATGCCCCAAATGTTCCTAATTTGTACAGATAGTTATTCAGCTCTTATAGGTAATTAGCATGCTGTTGATCAGGGCCCAAACTATGCACGTACTGGCACATCCACATCACTTGGTATCCCTAGGCTGTGTGAAATTCAGCCTGCCGACAGGTTTTGAACAATCAGATTTGGAGTTAAACAGCTGGGAGGGCTGGCAGGAGATGGAGATGGGCGTCAAGCCTTGGGGCAAATTCCCTTTTGCAGTTTCTTCTGTGTCCTGCAGGCAGCACCACAGTCACCACCTGGCTTCTCTGTGCAAGGTGTTGGAACAAATGAGTGCCCACAAGGCAGGGCAGAGTAGTGCATGCCTTTTTCCTTCCTCTTCTGTCAGAGAGTGGGTTTTAGGACACTGCACTATTACCTAGAGGTCACCTGTCTAAGAGTCTGTATGGTCACTCCTTGCTTTTGGTTTGGAGGTTGCCCAGGAGGTATGGAGAACACGTGTCCTTGAGTGGATTGTGCAAGAATTAGAGCCAAATGCTGTTGGCACAGAGATTTGACAAGACATCTGTGAAGAGCTATGGCCAAAGAGACTTCTCTTGATGTTTCCTATCTTTTGCAAAGCTGACATATCAGGGTTTTGGTAGCGTAAGCTAAACGCCCTGTAAGCTACCTGGCTGCAAAGCAGGTTGGTATGGGCTGGAAGGCTGTTTCCTTTGCCTAGTGCATTGTGTGACTTCCAGAGGCAAGGTCTTGATTTCCAGAGGCAAGGTCTTCACTCCAAATACCCTGTGCACATAATACACTGGGACAGTTCTCCATTGCTCTTCCTCTCCATCTGGGCTTTGCCACGTGCATGGGTGTTGGTGAGTCCTCCTGATTCCATCTAGCTCTGTAAGCTCCCTAAAGCCTTTGAGAATACAATAAGGAAACAAGGTAAATACCTATGGGGCAGTGTAACCCATACATAGTCTTTGGGACAGGACAGCCCTTTCTCATGAGACATCAAGGCACATGAAGCCTATGGAGGCAGATATTGCCTCTTCTCTCATATGTGAACTGCCTGCTAGGGATATCATTAAGTTGGGGTGGGAGTCTGGAAGGTGGTTGACCCACACTTTCCCTTGGCTCACATTTTTTCTTCATGCCTCTTTGGTCTCCCTGTGCTAAAGTGCTATCAAATAGCAGTGTGAGTCAGTGCCATATGTCAGGGTTGTGAAGTAGGCATGGAGCAGATGGGATGGCTATAGCGCAAAGCCCTAGAAAGAGGTTGTTGGGAATGCCACCAGGTTTTGTGGGACTGATGCCATGCCTAAGGGTGCTGTAGGTGTTTGTGCAATGATACGCTCCATCGTTGCTAGAGTGACCTAGCAGGGCATGTTTTATACAGCTGAAGAAACCAAGGACAGTCTCCAAAAGCATTTATACTTGTAACTCAAATAGAGTTTGATGTTTAAGTAGGAAGTAGTGCTAAATAGGTTTTTTTGGCCAACCTAACAGGAAAAAAATATAAATCTGTGCAATAACTGAAGGTTAAGCTCTAGTCTTCAGTATCTTGAATGACTGAACTCTCATCCTTCCTCTGCCTGCAACAGTTCATTTCCTGGAGTACTGGCTTCCTGGGGATGGAGAGAGGTAGTAGCAGGAGAGCTGTGGATGTTGTCAGAATGCAAGGAAAAAGCTGTTGTTTTGCAGATATATAGGCTGGTGAATGCAGCTAGTCCTGGGCCTACACAAAAGGATGAAGACAGTGTGTATAAGTGTTGCCTGTCTTCTCATTTGGCTGAATTACACACTAAAGTCATTTATAACAAAGGGGAAAAGGTGTATTGTTAGCAATTGTTATGTTAAGGAGCAAGCCTAACTTGCTGATTTAGGATCCATTTCCTCTTATAAAAGAGAGGAGAAAATGACAGCAGAGGGTGGGGAGATTTGGCAGGGAGCAATGTAGACAGTAGGATCATTTCAGAATAATTTCAGCCACATTTCTGCTAGGTCTGGTGGCTGCATTCCCTCATCTTCTTTTTTCTTAATTGGAGTGGCAGGCCCAGCACACCCAGCAGGGACACCACATTAATTCACCATGGAGCACAGTGTCAAGCTCAGGGAGGGAGAACAGTGAGATCTCTATGGAGTATTTGCTGAAAAGCGTGATGGGAGCTGAAGCAGAACTACAAAGTATGCTAGAAATATTCAAATACAAGATCAAAGTGGGTGATCTTAATTTCCTAAACTTGGTTGAATTAGTTGCTGTTTGGTCACTTCATCTTGGATTTTGTAATTATTGATGGCTTGTCCTCTAGGTTCCCTTCCTCTGGTTTGTGCACAGGATGCACTGTCAGAATTTTTTGAGCCTGGTCTGTTGAAAGTTACATTCAGCTCTGCAACCTTGAAGATCACATGAAGGTAACCCTGCCTGAGTGGCAACTTCCTCCATGGTGCTGATGGCATTTCTGAGTTTATGGGCACACATGCTGGTTTTATGAGACCCTGCAAAAACCAGATGGGGTTGCTGGTGATTCAGAATGTCAGTGTCATGCTGGCCTGCCATGTAAATCTCTTGTTGACGTACATGAGGACCATCATACTAATAAAACAGAGGATGGTAATAACATGCTGTTCCAGTGCATTTTCATCAGGAGAAGAGTCGGAAAGCAAGGCAAATGTGAAGGGGTGCTTGTTTGTCTGTAACTGTCACGTTGTTAATTAATGCTACGTCTGATGAGCTCAGCAATCTTCTCACCAGATGGGAAACCATCAGTCTAAGTACACTAGACTGTACACCAAAATGTGGTGATTCATAAGGATGAGTTGGAAAACCCTCACACTGAATAGCCAGCTGTCTAGAGCGAGCCAGGAGGGAGCACTGAACTTTAGCTAGGATGTGCCTGAAGTCGTAGCCATCGCCAAGCCTCAGCAGGGTTTGAAGGAAGATTCCTCTATCTAGCTGTGATCCAGATCCTAGCATTCTTTTTGAAGTGTGCAAAAGCAAGCAGGCAACTGCTATATCACAGTGAAACCAGAGGGAAAGCTGGCAGGTTAGAGTGCTTGTCTGGGTGGGATAGATGTGGGCTCTGTTTTCTCCTTAGTCTGTATGGAGGAGGAAGGAATCAAATCCTCTTCTTAGGATATCCTCCTGAAAAGTTGGCCTACCAGGTATGAAACAGGATTTCCTGGAGTAGTTTATTGTTTGTGCCACTGTCAGCTGCTTTCAAGGACCTTGGGATTCATTGAACAAGAGTGAGCAAAAAGTGGTGTGACTGTTGCTTAGTGCCTAGGGCACTCTGTTGGGAAGGAGGAATCCTGCGCCCAGGCCCATGTCTGTATATTATTAACCTGGTGTTGAATGAGAAGTGCAAAGATGTCAATGGCACAAATTTGTCTTCCTTCCATTGAAACACGGTATCCACAACTGGCTTTTGTGGAGACCGCAGTTTATCAGTGTATGCTGAGCTTGGTCTGAAAGCACCCACTGAATTTGTTTTCTTGCAGGATGCAAACTGAGAAACACCTCGTTTCTAAATCCTGACTGTATTCAGGAGAAAAGGACTTTATGAACCCAGATTCTGGCAGTCTTGCACTTTTGCAGAAGTAATTGGTACAAAACCTGGTACTGTGTCAAGTAAGAAGGGTTCCAGTGATTTTAGCCATCAAGTTTAGGCAGGGGTTTTTGTCCCCATTTTGGATTTAGGTGCTTCATATCTACCTGCCTCTGATTGCAAGAACCTGTGTCCTCAGGACGTATTTGCACAGCCTTTTGAACTGATTGCAATTTATGAGTTCTTTGGTCTGGTGACACTTTTGTTGCAACCTGATATTTTCAGGGGTATTTTCTACATCCCATTATGAATCTTTGATCTCTTGGCTGGTTTTATTTGACTGAAAGAATCAAACTGAAAGAAAAAACACTCATCCAAAGTATAGTGTATTTATTTCATAAAAAAATTTCCATGGAAATGAGGCTGTGAAGTGTATGAATATTTGAGTTAGCTACAAACCCAGAAATACTGCAGAAACAGTTCTCTCAGTTGTTACGTGAACTTCTAACATCAGCTAAAATTAGCCATCAACTGTTTAAGATCCTGTATTTTGAATTTTAAGAAAAGTTTGCTGTTGGTTTTGGGCTGTATAGTTAAGGTTGTATTTTCTCCAAAGTCCAAAGAACTTCCTGCTCTTTAGAATATGCTATAACCCTGTGAAAAAATGGTCTTTTACTTTTTCCTGATATTAGTAAGAACTTTTGTGTTTTTATTCCTTTTATATGTTTAGTTAACATAAAAAAAGAATAACAAAACACCCACGAGGTCAAATGATCTGTACACAGAAATGTGAATAGAATGTTCTAAATTACTCTTATTTTCCAAACCCCATGTAATTCATTGACTGACTCATGTTTTATAGCAGCTTAGGCACTGCAGGCTGATGGCTGTCAGGTGTCAGTTAACTGGCAGCTTAAAAGTTGCCTCTCTAAGTATTCCCAATCAAATGAATTGCTCACTGTGAGCAAGGGCGGATTCTGGCCCTGCATTTGCTGAGACACTCTTGGTTGAGACTCTTACGGTATAACTGGTGTCTGGCTCTGCCTCCTGTGGTACATTTTTCCCTGCCATGGGCTGGAAAAAGCGGTTAGAGGTAAGACTAAGAAGGGGTTCCAGAGAGCCAGTGAGTCTGAGGCCTTATCTAAACAAAAATTGTACCAATTTAACTGAACCTATTTAGAAACGTAGGTTACTGAATTAATGCCACCCCCTTTTTCTCTAGACGAAGTCTGGGGAGAAACATTATTCATGCCAATACAATTTATACTGTTTCTAATGGCTTTATTCCCCCCTTTGTACTGTCAACAGCACTTGTTTTGTAACTCTTCTGTTACAAAATGTGCATTCCAGCATATTCCTGGACGGTAAACGAGAAACTGGGTCCCTTGCTTTTACTTCTTCATTTCTTCCTTCATACGTTATTTCCTAACTCTTCTAGTGACAGTCTGAATTTTTGGCATGACTCTGTTAGTGTTCAGTCATAAGGACCAGTCAGTATAATCTCCAATGGGTTGTTTAGAGAGACATTTCAAATAATTTATGTTCGTTTGTTGTGCAGTGTAAAATGTATTAAATGGGTAAACGGAGAGAATTTGCAGCTATAGCAGGATCCCATGAAACGTAAAATTTGCTACAGCGAATGGTTTATAGAGAGACTTTTCCCTCATATCTAGATATTGGCTCATGACTGACAGTAGGAAAAAGCTTGTTGCATATTGCACTCAATTTGTGGCAATATACTCCAAGTAACTCAAGAGATATAATGAGGGACCCAAGTACAAAAACACATCTCTAAGTTTTGGGGTTTTATTTTTTTTTTCATTGCCAGAAGCATTCCTGGCCCCTGGTACTGGTAGAGAAGTGCCCAAGAAGCATCCCTTGTGATCAGGCTTGCATGTTAAACCACATGACTTCCAGGTCTCAAAGAAGGTGTGGCTTCAAAATGGAGAAAT
>JANHGB010031110.1:0-11843 GCA_026283785.1 Coracopsis vasa
ACAGGCTGGATCAATGGGCTAAGGCCACTGTATGATGTTGATCAAGACAATATGCCAGGTTCTGCACTTGGGTCACAGCAATCCCATGCAATGCTACAGGCCGGGAGAAGAGTGGCTGAAAAGCTGCTCGGTGGAAAAGGACCTAGGCATGCTGACTGACGCCCGCTGAACATGAGCAGCTTGTGCCCAGGCAGCCAAGAAGGCCAACAGCATCCTGGCCTGTATGAGAAACAGTGTGGCCAGCAAGAATAGGGAAGTGATCATCCCCCTGTACTCAGCACTGGTGCAGCTGCACCTCAAATACTGTGTTTAGTTCTCGGCTCCTCACTACAAGAAAGACATTGAGGTGCTGGAGTGGGTCCAGAGAAGGGCAATGAAGCTGGTGAAGGGTCTGGAGCAGCTAAGGGAACTGGTGTTGTTTAGCCTGGAGAAAAAGAGGTCCAGGGAAGACCTTATCACTATCTACAACTACCTGAAAGGAAGCAGTAGTGAGGCGGGTGTTGGTCTCTAATCCTAAGTAACAAGTGCCAGGACAAGAGGAAATGGCCTCAAGTAGCACCAACAGAGGTTTAGATTAGATATTAAGAAAAATTTCTTCACTGCAACTGAACTAACACAGAAAGTCCAATTTCCTTGTAAGAAGAACAAAAAAGGAGGGTTTGGTGTGCATAACCAGTCTGCCTGTCCTCCTCTTTCTTTTTGTGTTCTGTGGGAGGGAAGCAGCCTCCCAGGCATATATGTACCACTTGAAGATGTTTCAGCTACTCCCCATCTTTCATCTCAGTAATAGCTTAGGTGGCTATTACTGCTGCATCTGGTGCGTGAAGCAAGTTCCAAGCAGACAAACCTTAACAAACCAACCATATAAGGTCCTCCACCCATACCTGCCTCCAGAGAGGCAGTATGCCTGTATTTGGCACAGAAGCCACTATTGTTTCAGCTATTCATTACATAAACAATTTAAAAGCTTCTCTAACCACTGAAATGATGGCATTGGTTACATCATCTTCAGCCTATTTCACAGAAGATTTGTCCTAATTCACAATAGTGTCTTTTAAAATAATCAGTCTGAGGAGTAAGGCAAGAGGGAAGAGGCAACACATTGCATGATACTGGCTCAGGACAGGTGCGCACTTGCAAAGAGCTGCATCCATGGAACAGTTCCTGCCAGAGGTGCAATTACAACCTGAAACGGTAACCCTGCCCCAACACCTGCACAGATGGAGTTATACAGACTATAAAGGTGCTTTCTTCTGGTGTAGTTCATCCCTCCTCCCATGCTGGATGTTGTGCAAGAGCATTTGCATTAGAGCTGCCACTCACTGGAAGGAACGAAAAGCAACACACCTAATGCAGACGAGCTCTCAGATGCTCCTAGATGGGACTCTCCTGTAACTCCAGCCCCCCACCACTGCAAAGACAGTTTGTGTCTTACTTTTGCACATAACTGGTTTACAGCTATAGTAAGTACTTAGCATTAAAGTTCAAAACAAATGGACAAGCCACAGGGCTTGCACTTTCACCACAATTGTGAAGCAAGATGCTTTTGAGTGATGCATGAACAAAGCTCCTTTATTCTCATCTCACGTATGTGTCCAAAAGAGCAAGTCATCTTTCTCCCAGAGACTCCTGGGCCAGAAAGCTGTGGAGTAAGAGTCGGAGAGGAAGGGGAGGAAACAAGGAGATATTGTCCTCTCTTTTCTTCTCCAAATTATGAAATCTCAAAAATGCTGACTCTCTCCACTACCACTTTTAGATTCATTACAAACGCAAACTTCTTCAGTGAAAATAAAATGGATATTTTCTGACCTCTTCTAAGTTTTCTTGCAAAATACTAGAAACCAAAAGCAATTACAATGAGCGCTGGTGTCTAGGAAATTTACTTTCCCACAGCCCAGGACCTTGAGAGGAAGCACTGCACTTACAGAATTGCCTGTATTTCATAAACAGCTCTTAAAATGGGATGGCATACAAATGTTGTGGGGTGGTGTTGGAAGACACAACACTCAGAATGACTACAAAACCTAGCAAATGCAGAGCTCTGCACTCCTCTAAGCACTTCTGTTATCTAGATAAACACATTTTGAAATTTAGCAGTTTAAATAACTGGCAGCCTAATAGCTGATTAGACAGCTCCGTGACAAAACTCATGATAGCTGCCATAATATGTAAGCATAGGTTTTCCCCTCAAAACTCATACCAGACTCTGGGTGGCAAAGGCAGCAAAAGTCAAAAAACCAAAACTCATCAGCAATATGCATACCTGCATGACGATCTAGAACAGATCTATGGAATGCCAAAGAATTCATATGGTAGAATTCCTTTCTCTGCAGCAAAATACAATGAAAGTGCATTTGAACTGGCTAGCTTTCTTTGCCCCGCTTTCCTCCCCAACTGCATCTGCCTTCCTGCCAAAACTAGCGTGTTTTTATACATATATATATATATTTTCTTAAATAGGAACTAAAACACTGTCCCCAAGAGCAAATAGCATCAGCAAATTACACAGTAAAAGAAATTAGTTGGTGTGATACGCTTTTCTGCTTCCAGAAAACCAACACTAATTGCCCAGTACTGAAGTAACTGCAGTTTATCTCCTAGCAAATGCTTATGAGGATTCCCAAATCAGCAATTAGCATCTGTCCCATTGTGCTTCTCTGCCTAATATCTTATGCAAATTATACAATTTATAGCTTTAGATTCAATGTGAGGTTGCCTAACGCTGCGAGGCAAGTGGAGCCTGCTGATTTACGAATGCATTACTTGACTGTCTCATCCTCGTGAAGCAAGTGACAAACTCATTCCACAGATTTCTCCACCAAGGAGAAAATACTTGTTCCTGCAGCAGGACATACACATGAACAGGTGCAGCCAGCCCACAGCTCCTCTCTCAGCACCCAAAAAATCAGAATGAGGTCAGCTTCGGCCCAAAGTCAAACAGACAGAGTAATGGGACTGCGTCCAGCTAAAACACACTGCTTTTTGTAAGGGAGCACAGCCAAACGTGTTCAGGTCTGGCTATGCTGACCCAGGGAGACTTTGCTCAGCGGAAGCCCAAGACTACTCGAACTGCTCACCTCTTATGTCAGCACATGTAAGCATATATCCTACAGGACTCCCTCTGTGTTGGCCTCACATAGGACAGATATCTATTAACACTTCAGCCTGACTTCATTAAGCTCCCTGGCTCAAGCTGTCAGTAGCTGATGTTTTTTATTCTGAAGGACAGTCAACGTCAGAAAATACTGGTCTGGAAAGGTTACCAGGTTACCTATCCCAGTTCCATTGCATTCCAGCAAGATGAAATGCTCCTAACATCAGCACTGGCAGACGCTTGTCTATCTAATCTGCTCCTAAAATCTCCAGTACATGAGGTTTGAACCTATTCTGTTAGTTTGTCCCGGTAGTACAGTAGCTTTGTGACCAAAAATCTCATCAGACTTACCCCCTCCCTCAGGGTGTTCAAACAGCATACTCACAGCCTTCCCAACTGCTGACTAACCCTGAAAAGTTTCCCCTGGTGAAGCAGGAAAGTTCAGCTGACATTATACAGATCAGTAAGCAGGGCTGTCATCAAAGCCCTGAATCTCAACAAGAGAGATCAAAACTACCTGGTTCCTGGCCCTGAGGCTCTATGTGCTACATTTCTTCAGAAACATCAGGTAATGCAAGTCAAACTGAACTAACAGAAAAATGTAAGTATCCCTTCAAATTTGGCTTAAATGAAACTGCACTGGCAATACAGATCCTAAAATGTCAGAGTCATGTAGATGGAAAAAAATATCAGAGAGGAACCCATGTATGCCTGAGACTGGTGGATCTTGAGCTCACGTCTAGGTTTTTGGGTGCAACAACTGATACAGCCTTGCTGGAAGCTGACACAGTGCTTTTAGGGGTTGTAGGAAACAAGCAAAGTAAAAGGAGTAAGTTTCATGTAAATAAGTGCACCTTGTGCTCCATACTAAATTATACAAATGAAATGTTTCCTCAGGAAATACATAAAAGGTTTCTGTCAGCTTGGTTATGTAAACAATGAGATCAATAAACGACAATAAGCACATCGTAACTGATTCTTGCTCCATATTTATTCACCCATCTTTCTAGCTCTTTGCCTTTAGATTTAAATGTGGAAGGTTAATTGAGGTAATATTCGTTGAATGTTTGCATATTCTTGTATAAAGAATTCCAGAGTTTGTCTTTCCATCCCAAAAGGATGGACGTTGATCTAAGACACTCAGTCTTCTTAACCATCTTAAGTCTTCTTAGTCATCTAAGAGTAACAAGCGATAGGACAAGAGGTAATGGCCTCAAACTGTGTCAGGGAAGGTTTAAACTGGATATTAGGAAAAATTTCTCTACAGAGAGGTTGATCAGGCATTGGAACAGGCTTCCCAAGGAAGTGGTGGAGTCACCATCCCTGGAAGTGCTCAAAAACCGTGTAGATGAGGCCCTCAGTGACATAGTTTAGTGGTAGACTTGGCAGTCCTGGGGTAATGGTTGGACTTGATGATCTTAAAGGTCTTTTCCAACCCAGTTGGATTCTATGCCTTGCCCACAATGCTGTAGGTAGATTAATTGTATTATACATAACCAGAACTTATCACAGGTTGGGGCTCAGATTCAGTCTCCCTACTACTTACCTAGGCGGGCATCTTGTCCATACACCAGCAACTAAGTAAGCTGGTGCGATAGAATAAGCTCTCAGTTTTAAGTGAAGAAATTGTTTCAGTGGAGTTCGGTTTTCCCCACACACAACCAAGACTGCACTGGACCTTCCAAAATTAATAAAATACCAACCAGAAGGGACAAAGCTCTTCCTGAACATTAACATCATCCCTTGCCTTCCTAGTAAGGTCGGCATCCCTTGGTCAAAAGAAGGACCTCATTCAGAACATGTATATACTCTTTGTCCATAGACATATGGCACATAGAGATCTGCAAGACTGACACTTTGCATCTCTGCAGCAAATATTTCACTGCTGGCTGGCACTCAATCAGAGACAGAGTAAGCACCCCCACGGCATCCACAAGCTCATTAAGAAGGACCTGGAATATGAACACTCCCCTTGTGCAGGAATTCCAATGCTGTATCTTAAGTTAACATGCTCAGTAACAGCTGAGTGCTCCCTTCTCTCCTTGGCCCAGCAGACACTAAGGCAGCTGGCAGCTGAACTGCAGCACAGAGGAAATGCTGCAGCTATTCTGATCGTGGAGCAGGCTTGTTAGGGCAGGCAGGAGGGTGAGACCTGTGAAACACTCATTGTTCAGTCATTTTCGTATTTACATGGGAGATAAATTTTGCAACTGGTCAGTTTTCCTCATGATTTTGCCAGGCAGCAAGTGAGGAAATGAAACAAAAAGTTTTAAAAGTTGACAAGTCCCAGTGTGCTAAGAAACACCCTGCCCTAGACAACACACCAGTGTGACCTGGAGGACGACCTCCTTGATCCTAAAGAACAAGAGCTAATAGGAAAACTTATTCAAGGGTGTTCAGTCCCTGCCCTGTATTATGAGTGCCTGCCCTGTGATGCCACAGTTCAGTCCCCTCATGTACACTCCCTTGCCCACAGGGTCTTGTGTGGGCTTTAATATAGCAGAAGACAGCACTGAAGAGAAAAGGAGTCATAACCACATCATCCAGCCTTACTTCTGGAAGAGTAACAGCTTTAATATATACCTGAAGTTCCCATTTCTCATAATAATTAATATAAAATCCTAAAACTTTTAACATCTTGTGAATAAAGTGTCAAAACAGTACTACTTGTGCCATGTTCAAATGTTATGTAGAACTAGAAAATTCTTTAAATCATCACTACAGCTTTAGCCACTCCTGCTTCCTGAGAGACAAGAAATGAACACAGGAATTATCAAACCACATGAGACCACAGTTCAGCTGATGCCATGTCAGCTCCATTTCTGAAACTGGGCAGTGGATTTCAAATAAGAGGAAAGAGAACATTTATTGTCCGCACACATAGCCCAAGTATGGAGTTCAGAGTTAATATAAATGGAGTATCTTTTTAACACCCAGCAGTCAGTACCATATACTCCTAACCATAATAGTTTGTAAAGTTTTTAAACCTACCTGTGAATGTTTTCTACCTTTTTCAGTCCAGCTGTAATCTTAGTTTATAGTTTATGGCAAATGCACACATATTCAGTGGAACTGTTCTCTGACAGAGTAAGAAAGAGAAAAAGGGAACATTTTTCCATTTATTCATATTTTGTTTACTCAGGTTTTGTTCCACCTCTGCTAGCCCCAGGTTGACCTCGCTCTCCCCTTGTGTGGCTGTCTCTTGGCACCAACCATGTCCCTCTTCTCCAGGATTCCTTTCATTTCTAATGCATGTTTTTAAATTCAGGAAAGCAGAACTGAAAACAGTCTTCAGGGCAAAGAAAGTGCTTTATTTCCATAACTGTATGCTCAGTATCTTCAATGCTATTTTTGGCCACCAAAATCTTTTTGTTTGGTTCTGTTGGCATGTTCTCTTTTGACTACTGAGGCAGAGGGGGCAGAAGTTTCCATTGAGCTATCCACTGTGACGCCAAGGTCTTTCCTGAGCAGTTAGTCAATGCAGAAGTTAACAATGCATGAGCTGTCCATATTATTTCTTTATGGGCCCAAGGGACTGCAATAAACTGTATCTATCATCATTCTGACTTCTTCACTGACTTTTGGTAGACCCATCTGATACTGCTGTCTCCCATTGCCTAGAAAAAAACTAAACACACTGGACTTATCTGAAAAAATTGCCATCCTGTGTACATCTGCCTTTTCCAGAATTATTAATAAATGTCCTGGAATGCCACTAGTATGGGATGCTTGACTTGCCACATTGAAAGCAGTTTATTTATCTCTCTGTCTTTGGTCTCTGTCTCACACCTTCTGATGCTTCAAGTTTACTTAACATCCACCCTCCGAAGAGTGATTTTTAATTTATTTTTGAAAGTTATTCCAATGTGCTGACTTGTGTCCAGCTATTCAGTTTGTAGCTGACAGCTTTGAAGAATTATAATGGGCCAGAAGGCCTGAAGGCAACCAGAGCAACATGGCCACGCTGTGCCATTTGGGGACACACGATTTCCACTATTCAGACTATTTTAACCCCATTTAACAAGCAGTGGTTCACTCTCAGTCTGCAGAACTAAACAAGTTGCATGTTTCCCTACAAATGCCACAAGTTCTAAAACATGCTCCACATACAGCCTACCCACAAAATAGAGTATGAAAGGACACAATGTATGTCTGTAACCCTATCTTTCTTTTCAGTGTAGCACCTTTCAGTTTTCACTGAGCTAGGCTGTATTCTGCAGAACCAGTTTTGTTTCCTGTACAGAAATGCAGTATAGTGACCTGAACCATGATTACTGACACTCCAGAAGAGCTGTCTTCATACAGCCATACCAGCCTAGGGATGCATTTGGATCTATTTCAACCCCATACGCAGTGTTTACTAACCACTATCAAAAGAAGGATACCCCAAACAGGAAGAAAAGCAAGATGTTAGTGGTGTAGTGTAC
The DNA here is from genome assembly GCA_026283785.1 of Coracopsis vasa. Classification (NCBI taxonomy): domain Eukaryota; kingdom Metazoa; phylum Chordata; class Aves; order Psittaciformes; family Psittacidae; genus Coracopsis; species Coracopsis vasa. The sequence continues at coordinate 7,522 of JANHGB010031110.1, forward strand.
CAAATGACAGTAACAAGTAAATGACCTTACCTAGAAAGTCTGTCAAGCAACTGACCATTGAGGTTTGGATCCACTCAATCATAAACTAACCAGGACAAGAAGAAATTTGGATCGTCTCAAGTCCCTCTCATCAACCTTTACACTCACAGCCTCTCCCACTCTAGCTTCAGAAAGCCATTTGGAAAATTCATGAGATAGAACCAATTACTGACATCAAGGAACATAAAGGTACTCAAGCTTTCATTATTTTATTCGCTGATACACTCAGATGTTGTAACAGTTACACAAAGCCAGCAGATTAGTGAAACAGAAGCAGAGTCGTTTTAGAGTGATGTTAGTGGCCTTGGTAAAAAGGAAAGCATCCTCTTCACATATCTCTCAGGTACTGTTATCAGCTGACCCCATGCAATCCTGATAAAGCCTTAAGGTATTGCTGGACTCTTCATGAGGATAGATTAGAACCTAACCAGAATTTAACCAGAATCTAATCTCACATGTTGGCTAGATACTTGCCTGAGGAAATGTGAGGGGTGCTACTTTTCTTGTCCATATTAGACTACTGTAACACATACAAACATAGAGTAGTTTGGGTTGGAAAGGACCTTCGAAGTTTATCTAGTCCAACCCCCCTGCAATGAACATCTTAAAATAAACTGCTTCTTTAGCAGCAAAAGTGACATACAGAATCATGTTCTACTAGCTGAGTCCTGGTTTCCAATTCAGATGAAAGATTCCATTTTTCAAGACTTATTTCTTGAACTCTGATCTTCTACTCATACAACAAGTATGAGTAGAAGCATCAGCCACTTACTGCAAAAAGTATTTCCAGTTAAGTTTCACACCAAAATTGTGAGCAATTTCTCTTTCATTGCTCCATCCTTGATTTTTCTAGCACTCAGATACTTGAGAAAAGTATCTTCTGTTGTTGGATGCCAGCCAAGGAAATTTCTGCTCAGGAGGATCAAAATAACTTGAAACACAACTGTGCTGGAATTTAAAACATCTGGTTTATTCAGTGAAGACCTCCTCATGACAAGAAGAATCCCTGCTCCTCCTTTCCTAATTCCAGAGAGACAATAACCATCAAAAATTAATCCATGTTCTGTTCTTACATCCAAACTGATGCGCTAGGAATGCCTCATGACAATGGAGTGCAGTCATGGCTTATATCTTTACCTCGTTAAAGCAGATTTGGTCATTCTTCAAATCCACCAAAGCCCCAGACACAAAATTCATAGAAGCTCTTGCTTATTTTGAAAGCTCAGGGACCATCAAGACTACTAGGATCAAAGATGAAGATTGTTTGTTGGTTCAAGAAGTTCTGGCTGGTACACTGTGAGACAAAAGGATAAAAATGTTTTCTGTATTATCCTCTGGGCTTTGTGTCTTTTGGACAGCAGAGTCAGCTTGAACAATCCCATGCTGATGTGCCTTAGCAGGCCAGAAACAGTCCGAGAGCAGACTGCCATTCCTGGTTAAAAGAACAGGGATTGTGCCTATCATTTCCACAGGGGCCTCCAGCTTTCTGGTCCCTCCTACCTATACCGGGATATTGCTGACAGCTCAAAATAATGAAAACCTGGGAAAGGAAAGGCAAGAAGGAAAGGGAGAGTCTGTTCATGTTTTCTGTTTATAAATGTCTAACTTTCAGCATTCTTAGCTTAGAAAATCCTTTCGCAAACTACCTTAACAAGAGCAAACAATGGTACAAGAGAGGAGATTTCAGCTCCCCTTTAGGGCTTTCCATTTTCTTTGCCTGCTACTTCTCTCAGGATAGGATTAGTCCTTTGGAAGCAGCTGCCTTCTTTAGATTTCAAAGCCAGAGCTTGTTTATTGTAACACCAACATGTCTGTGTCCCTTTGTCAGCCCCCTCCTAGATGAATGAATGTGTCTTTATGAGAAAGGCATCAGGGGACACCTCCCTGGGTCAAAAGTCCCAGAGTCATTCCAGTTTGACAGAGCAGGGCTGAGAGCTACCAAGTGCTGACAGCCAGGGCGCACAGCACTGCCACATGCAGCACTGCTGCGTGCTGATGCGTTTGGACAAGCTCCTTCCAGTTACAGTGAATATCAATTCAATTCGTTACTCCCCTCCATGCATGCACACAATTTTTCAGACCAAAATTAAAATGCAGTGAGTGAACACGCACCACACTTGGATAGAGGTAATGAGACATCTGTTCTTGGTGGAAAGAAAGCATACAATCAACAAGGGACGCTTCTGCATTGAAAAACTGGTGTGGTTATTGGCAGTAGCTAACATCAGCTCTCTAACTTATATGTCCCTACAGAAACAAGTGAGCCTCAGGTGGGTGATTTAGAGCCTTCAAATTAAAACCAGATTTTTCATTTCATTTTAATAGCAGCTTCAAATACAGATGGAGGTGCCTGAAGTTGACCTGTGTGACTATTCTTCTACCTCCCCTCTGACCAAAACTGGCATGAAAAGTAGGCCACAGAGAGTAGAGGTCACAGTTTCAAAAGGGGAATGCCTAGAGCTATGTATATACAGCTATTTTCAGGCACTTTTAACTTGGTGGCCTGATTTTGAGAAGTTCTGAGTATGTACCACTCCAGCAATGTATATGCTCCATAACTTGCAAAAAATAAAACCTAACTACCTGCTTTGGCCTTGAACTGGAAATACCCAGTTTTCTAATCAACAACAGATCTACGATTTCTGTTAAAAGGATACCTACACAGACTGCTTGGCATCAGAGACTCACTATATCAGAATATGTGTATCTGGAAAAGAGGTTTCTGCCCTGTGGCATCTAAAGGAAAAGACAGATCAAGTGTCACTAGAAGAGAGAGAGATACACAGGGATGACATGCAGTACCCAAGGTCATGCAGCAAGTCAGAACCAGCACCAAGCAGAAAACCCTGAAGTGCCTTACCCGTTACATCATGCTGAGCCTTGCTCCTACTCACAAAAAGATACTTGCAGCTGTTCAAGGAGTTATTTCTAAGTCAGACAGACAGAATCTAGTAAGAAATGTAGGGAAAAGAAAAGGATGCCATAATCTGTTCTGCAATATACCCCCAAATCAGAAAGGGGTGCACACAGCAGCAACTGCATCTCATATAACAGTAAACAATCAAACATAAATTATTACATGCTGGGATTAAAATATCACAGCTAAAGAGTTTTATACTGTTTAGTGTCCCTAGGGAATAGATTCCATACTTCAAAAAAGACTGTTAGAAGAGAGAGAAATTCGGGAGTCACAGTTTGGCCCATCAGGAGCTCTCTCATCTAGGGGAATCCTACAAAGACTAGTTTTTGTAGGAATTTTAGATTTGCAGTTAAATTTAAGAATCTAAGTTCAGAAGATTTTAAAATCATGGGAAAAGCCAGGTGGAAGTGGTTAAAGAAATGAACTCCAGGGTCTGCAATATCTGAAGGTCAAATACTATTGAAGAAACCTGCAAGTCACTTGAGACAGCAAAGGAAGCTGAGTAGCCAATGGCAACACTGACTAGGTAGAGCACTGAGCGAGTAGCATGTTTACATTATTTTTCATTTGAAATCCTCCAGTTTAGATTCTTACTTGTAAGATATGTAGGGAGTTTTAAAAGCTTTTAATCTTTAAAACTAAGTATGTAACATAAAAAGGTTAGGTAGTGCCTAGTCACAGTGATTATCTGCTATCATCTTAGGCATAACCTAAAAAGTCAAATCTTGAATTCCGAGGCTGTAGGATCCCAGCTTTTCAACATGAGATCAGAGAATTTAGTTGTTTTTCACAAGGTTAAAGCTTAAAACAGACACAGCTCCAGCCATACAATACCCTGCTAAAACAAAATTTCCGTTAAATAATGCTCCTAATCTTTCACCAAACATTACAGGACCTGATCTAGAGCACTTTTATATCAGAAGCATTTCTTTACAGATAAGTAAACAAAGCAATACGGCTGCTAAGAGAACTCAACAGCTATGCAAAAATCCGTTCAGTGACTTATCTCAACATAGACCTGCCAGCTATGTGGGACACACATTGGCAGTGCAACCTTTATTTTCTCAAACCTTTTAAAAAAACCCTCAGGAGTGAAGATTTCAGAAGCACTACCTCTTTTAGAGCTTGCACTCAATGTAACAGAGAACACGAAAAAGAGGAAGTCACAGCCCTGTCAAGACTATTGCTTCAAAAAAAGAATTCATTAAAATCAATGTTAAAATATCTCTTACAGACTTTTTTTTCCCCTCTACTTCCTTCCAAGGGAGATATCACTATGTATACCTCAATGCCGGGAGAGGTGAGCCCACACCCCAGCAGTGTGTCCCTTGGGAATGCCTGCCCTGGCCAACAGCACTCGTCA
>JANHGB010031116.1:0-39837 GCA_026283785.1 Coracopsis vasa
GTGGGAAAGAGCCAAGATTATCATCCATTACCTCGAGGACTGGTGTGAGGAATTGCTACCCATTATCCCAAGAATTGCTGCAGACATGGGGGGGTGGGGGGTGTGTGTGTGTGTACAGACATGTGCATTTTGTAGTTGAAGAGCTGGGTGCAAGACCAGGGAAACTGGTCCACCAGGAATGTGTAATACATGACATGAAGAACAGAGGTACTCCCCCCAACTCATAATAAAACGAGGAAAAGATAATCACCAAGGCACACATCGCCAGGGAGCCACTGCCATGAGGATGACTTCAGAAGAAGACCTCCGTAAGGCCATTCTCCACCTATGAGGACGTCACAGACATCTCGTGGAGTTGCCCTCATGGTGACACACTCTAAGGGGTTCCTTCAAGGGGACTCCAGAAGGACGCCTCCACAAGGACACCCACCTCTGACAGATTCTTGGGGCACACTCTGCTCCGATACTGACTACAAACCCTGAAAAACTCCCACCACCAACGATGACAAAAACTGATCCCCAGGACACCGCTGGATCCACAGTGATGACTCTCTCTCTCTCTCTGCACCCCAAATCCTTGCTTCGTTTTCTACCTTTTTTCTACCTCCACCTTCATCATCAGCTGTTTGGGAACTTACTTCTTTAAGGAAGTATTTAGTACACCAGGGTGTTTCTGTTTCAGCACGAAGCCTCTCTTCGTTCCTCTGTCGCTCTTCAAGGGCTCGCTTGTGTTCTGTAGCCTTATCAATGTCTCCATCCTGTAGAGACTCTGTTACATGCTGCCACAGCTTCCTACAAAACAAAGCTTTCTCAGTCTGCCACCTCAAACTACAGGATTGCCTCATACAGTTCTTTCAGAACAGAAGCACTCCCTCCAGTTATACATGACAAACCAACCCAGATCAGAGCATGATGGTGCAGCGCATGTGGAAGGGCTCACAGCCAAGTCTTATAGCTACACTAACAATTAGGTGCAGATAGAAATCGCTCTGAGGTTTTAGCTGTGCCAATATAATGTCTGTTTGTATATCCTGTAAAATTGTTCTGGAAGTGTTATTCAACAAGCAGCTCCTTGTGAGGACTTTGCTTGTCAGGAGCTGCCCCATTATGTAAGCATTTTCCACATATGAAAACCTGAAAATGTAGATATTCTAAGGCATTCACCAGACTGCTTACGACATAAAGGGTCAGATAATAGTAAACACATACTCTACCTAGATTCAAAGGGTCCTTGTTTCTCAAGGGGCCGGACTCGTTTTCTTGTCACTGACAGCTTTGTCAAGTCCACATATTTTGTCTCCCCGTTGCTGTAGGTGAACTCAAGCACACTGTTCCACTCCCCTTGCACTCTGCACACCACTGTGTTTGTCATGTTCTGCTTCACTTCACCTGTGACCCTAGGAAAGAAATTTATTTTTTAAAGGCCATGGCTGAAAACACCCGAGTATTGTTTCCTGCATAATCATTCAACTTAATTCTGAATGAGTCTGCAAACTTGTCACACTGTCTTGAAAGATGTTGGTTACTTGAACTGCATTTGTATGGAGAAGCTCACAGAGCAAAGTGACTTTCACTCGTTTCTGTAGTTCTCTCCACGTTACCAGGAAACTCTTTTTGGCTTCAGCTTAAACTTATTTCAAACCTTTGAAACAGAATTGAAAATGGAAAAGAAACTAACACAGGCTGGTTCACATGTAACAAGCAGTTAATTGTTTCCACATGAAACTCAGATATATAGCTCAGACTTCAAAATCTAAAATTAAACTTTCTAGCAAGAATGTATCTCACTACCTGCTGACACTCTCTCTCATCTTTACATTTCAATGTTCTCCATGTGTAGGTGGTCTCATTTTTATGTTCCTCACATGAGGAGCAGACACACGAAGGCAAAAAGCAAGACAGGAAACTAGGAATCAAGAAAACTGCTTTCTTTCCTGTCTCTTCCGCAGAAAACTCTGCCAGTAACAAGATACTGAAAAGGTCTTTCTAGTGTGCAGTATTTCATTCAAAGTGTTGCACTGATATTCAAGTATCACTATAATTACACACACTGATGCATATTTTCCTCCTGATCATCAAGACCTGTCCAAAGACCTCCTGACAGTCACATCATCCTGAATCAAGGAGTGGAAGCTTACTGATCATTGCCAGACAAGCAAATTACCATCCTCAAACAGAACTTTTCTCCCAGAAAAAAGAAACAAAAGGGTCTGCACGCTACGCAAACAAGACTTGAGACATCCTTACTTGTAAGGTGCTCCAGGATTCACAAAGGACACTATTTCCAGCTCCAATTAAACTTCAGTTACCTGTATACAAGCTCTCTAAAACACACTCTCCAGCCTCCCTTCCTGCATTTCATCAGTGCTAAGATGAAGCACACATTACATCTCCTTTGACACTTACATTAAGTGCAGCTAATAATGGCCAATGCACACCTCTGGTTTGCTCTTATTTCCTTTGAACAACTGCATACAGACGAGTAGACAGCAGCACTCCTGTGCTTCCACCTTGCCCATGTTGGCTGCGAGATGCCACATTCAGAGCAAGAAGGGAGTACTGGACATGTAGATGCCACTTCCCTTCTTATATGTGCACCAGTCACTTCCAGCTGTGTCTGCATTTATCCATGTCATGTCCCCCCCCCAAGCCTGGCATCTGTTTTGATGTGATGTGTTTGATGAGAAATTAATTTCTGAGGCAACAGAACAAGTATCACAGACCAGTCCTTCCAGCATAGACACACCAGCCAAATCAGACCTGCAGGGAATCCCCAGGGCAGGTGGGGAAAGCTTGCAGCCAGCTTGAAGCAGGAAGCAGCAGCCAGGGCTTCTGACATAGCTTGCACATGGGGAGGTAGCTGGAACTACATCAAGATCCAGCAGCTCAAACCTAATCTAACTTCATTAGGGAGATCTTCAAAAAAAACCAAAACAAAACAAACCCCAGACTGACAGGTATGTGCTGCTCACGTACAGTTTTCTATTACAAAAATTAAGATTTATTCAAGAAAACAGGCCAGAGTTGAAGCAACATGAACAATAAAAGCAAGTTTACATTAAATTATTAAGGTGGGGTTGAACAAGCACTAACAGTTTCTGAAAACAACAGAGAGTAGGCAGCAAGCAAGCAGGCATCATTTTGTGCTGCTTTTTCACCCTGTGACTCCCACACCTCACTGAAGCTATTACACATGGTGGAGTCCCTGTCCTTTCCCCCAAGAGATCTCTGAACCAACTGAATCCATGGGATGCCACAGACCAGCCTGTTCAGACTTTGCAGTTACATCTTCACAACTTTCAGAGCTTAAATTTTCCAAGCACTGTGTGGTTACAACACAGTACTGACACCCAATATTTTAACACCAATCACATAATCACTGTCTCTGCTCAGCTTAAAATAAACGGATATATCGCTCACTGCTGAGGTACAGTATTTAGTTGCTACATTAAACTCTCATTGCGACTTGTGTTTCTTCAGGTTGCACTGACGCACAGTCATTCTCAGCACTGTATATCGTAGTATCTGCCTGAACTAATATTAGCGACAAAAATCTAGCACTTATTTGTAAGCTTGGCATGACTGATACGTACCTAGCTGTTCGCAATCATGATCCTCTATTCCATCAAACTAAAGAGGAACAGGACCAAGGAGCCAACATGCAGCTGGGGTCTAACAACTAGGGTCACTCTACCAAAAAAATCTGTAACATTGCCATAGCAACCCACTTGCGCTCTGTGTAACCATGACAACACTGCTGCTTCCCTAACAAGAGATTCTTTTGGCCATGTCCAATCATCACCGTGTCAAATTTTCAATAGTTACAGTACCTTGAACAGATCTCTCTTTAAAAAGCTTCTACATCTATGACTAATTTCAGAAACACATATAAGAAAACATTTTCCAAAATTAAATCACTGAAGTAAAATTGCTTCCTATCACTTATTTTTTATGGTACAACAGGAGCTATTGCAAGGTGGAAGATACACTATAGCAATGGGGGAAAAACCATCTTAAATGATGCACCACTTTAAAATTGTCAGAAGTGAAAAATGGCATCTCCAGATGCCACTGAGACAGGGAGCTATGCTTGCAAGTTAAATTCAAAGCATGTATGGGAATTCATAGGGCAAAGCACTTTACAATGGAGGTTTTGGTGTGGTTTTTTGTTTGTTTTCTTTAAACCAATAAATATGGCCTTACCCTACTGTCTCATAAAAAGTGATTTAGAGAAGACTGATGATTTTTTGCAACCTGTGAGAGCAACCCACGTTTAAGAAGTTCTGATGCTCAAGGCTGTTACATATTTCATTATTATCTCTAACACATTAAAAAAGGTTTAAACAAACATTGTCTAGTAAATGTATGAGTACAAAATGCTCTGGAATCAGATATTCTTTGTGTGACTACTCTTGAATTTTCTCCTTCCTCAATTGTCTCTATAATAGCACAAGGCTAATCTGCAGCAGTCTTACTACAAAATGTCTAAAACCATCAATATTGGTGATTTTCTAAAGCTTTTGCACCAAGTGTGCCAACACTTCTTAGAATCTGCTAGAAGCAACCCTAGTCGAACTTTCCTTTTTTTTTTACCTGTTAGTTTTTAATCATGCATAACCATGAAGAATTACCACTACAAGAACTGTCATTTCTGTCTTTAAAAAAAAGTTATTTTTACCTAGAGATTTTCTGTAAGTTGCTTAAACTTGATAGTCTTAGGTTTCTCATATAAGAATCCTAGGACCAATAAGTAACAGAAGACCAGTTATTAATGATCCCTGCAGTGCAACTACAATGCATGTTGAGAACAAATTGCAACATTTAAGACAGAAAGATCAACTACAACTCAAACAAAGAGCAAATCCAAAAGACAGGAAACACTAACCAACTTCTAACAGAACTACTAGAATCTGTAGCAGCCATAAGCTCTGCTTTCCCAGTGGTTTGAACACAGAGTCAGACAAACATGGAATTTCCTTACTGTTTTTAAATGCAACCTGATACTGTTTAAGAGCACAGTAGTACCGCAAATATTTATGAACACGAAAACCTACATTTTCTCAGACTATCAAATAAGTAATATTCAACATACCGAACAGGTGAGTTACACAGACAGTTCTAGAGCACAGACTACTAGTAAAAGGCAAGGGGGGAAACATTCTTACCGATGCAATTTGCCACCATAGAAGGGCTTGGTGTGAAAGTTAATACTTGCAGAATACCCAGTCTTCACACAGTTAATGTTGACTTTTCCTCCCAGTTCTACCCAGGGAACAGTTAAAATTGACCGAGCATATGCACAGGGCAGAGAGAACGTGTATTCTTCCCCATGTTCCAGAAGACTTAAGAGACCTGTGTGAAGAAATACAAGAATCCCTAATATTAGAAATCCCCGTATTAGAAAAGGCCAAACAAGTTATTGAAACTGATAGTCAAGACTACATCTGAGTGCTGTTCCTCACAGCCCCTCACACCAAAAAGAAAAAAAAAAAAAAACAAAAAAAAAACAAACCACAAAAGTGACATTTATTACAGGTTCTAGACACATCTTCCTGAAAGTACTAACCTGACTACCATGCATTTCTGTTTCTTTTGGGAAAAGACACTTAACCTAATAATATTGCTCCATGAAGTACAACATTGTGCTGTGCAACACACTTTCCAGTAGTATATAAAAGGGCTGGACACTCTCTTATTGGTGACTCTGGAGCACTGCAACACAAGACTTAGGAAAGTCTGACATAAGGAAGTAAGGAACCCTGCACTGCAGATCCTGAGGAAGACTAATGCTCCTGTTCTGTTTTCCTTCCCTATAATACATCTTACCCTATCTGAAGGCAGGTAGCAGAAACAATTCTCCTTACCACACCTCTCTGCCAAGATAAACCCAACTCTTTCCTGACAGTAGCTTTTACAATAAATGTAATGAATCTCATAAAACACTAGAATTTTTCTTTGAGTTTTAAGATGCATGGGTTTGTTTGATTCCTATTAAAAACAAGAAAAATCCAAACAGACAAAAACCAACACAAACCACCAAAAGATCTACCTCCTGCCCTTACAAAAACACATGACAATTGCTGCCTGCATCAACTCAGGCCTCTGTAGCATATTATCACTGTATGTTTGACATCAGTATGAAAATCATGAGAAATTCTGAAAAAATATGACATGATTTGAGAAATGCCCTAGAGGAGATACCAGCTTCAGAATTTACCTGGAACAGCCAAAGCATCAAGATGTGCTTTCCATACCCCCTGCCATGCTCGTTCCCTTGTCCATAGCTGACATGACATAATTTAATAATAATTTTATGTTATAATTTTATATTATTATTAATGATATTGATAAGCCACAGTTTATATGCAAGTGCCTGGAATCCCTAGTTACTAGGCAATATACACAGGGGACACAGAATGGGAGATGCTGTCTCATCTCTTGCAGTAAATACTAGTACTAAAGAGAAATTGCAGCTTAAAAGCAGTTACCCTTCTCAGCCCCTAAAGGATCCAATTTCTCTAGTTAAAAGAAAATTAGAACTTGCATAGTAAAATACATTAAGTGCAGTACATGCAACCACACTTCAACTGAATAAATGTCTGATGCAAATGAAGCTGTCTGATGCTTTGGAAACATTGGTAAACATCAGTTCACATCATAGTAACTGCCCTTTGGTTTAAAAGTCAAAATTTTATCTCCAAGTATACTCCTGATTTTTGGCAAAGCAGACATCTGTTTGTTCCCCCATATGAAACCTTCCTGTGTAAATTTTCCTGCTACGACTCCGAGAAAGACTTGTAGTACCTCCTGTACTTTGTAAAGAGTAAAAATAAATAAGAAATCACTGAATGACTGTACATGAAAGCTTGCAGACAACAGAAGAAATCCAGGAGTACAAGAAAAAAAAATAATCTGAAAACTCAATGACATCTTCTGCAAGCAGTTTTGTTTTGTTTTTTTTAAAGCCTTTGAAACAAAACTACTGAGCAATATTCATCTGTATTTCTGCCAGAGGAACGTAACATCAAATTTCCTATCAAACTAACAATATTTTAACAACCTTCTGAAATTAGTAAAGGACAGAAATTACACTTACCCTCACCAATCATCGTCACTCCTATTGACATTCCTAAGAATTTACTTTTTGTCCACACGTGGGCATTGACACACATCTTTCTCTCTACACATTCAGCATAAAACCCTGAGACAGGAGGATGGTGGGACACTTGCTCAGCTACAAATTTTACTGTGTAGCAGTCCAGCTCTGTTTGGCCCTCTGTATCTTTAGACAGAGTTACTTGCTCTGAGGGGAAGTTACTGCCACCATCAGCGGCTACATCGCTCTTCGGCATCCTCCAGGAGCAGTGAAACGTTTCCCCAATGATTGGATTGTATGGTTTCTTTGCAATAGCTCCCTTGCGACCTTCATGAAACGAAGTGAGATAATACTCAACAAAGCGGATCATCCTCTCCTCAGGGGTAGTGCCATTTGTGATTGCAATGAAGAGATCTGGATGGGACATGAAGTCTGCATACATCTCCAACAATGATCGCTTCTCTAAAATAAAAGTGGGAAGAACCACCTGCAGTAAAAGAAAAGCCAGAAAACTCTAGTAAGGAGAAAGGCATTTTTATAAGGGAAGTTCTCAGGGGGAGGATTCTGTCCTATTTTAGATACCAGACTTTCAGACAGAACTTTCTTGTCCCTCTTATAAGATGTAAGCAAAATACAGTAATCAGAGGTCCCAGAAAAGCAATTCGCAAGGAGAAGAAAGCCCATTAAGTACTATTAGGACTAAGGAGGTTGAAAGGGACCTGAGTATCCCTCAAAAAACATAAGAGAGCTGCAAAGAGAAAGTGTGTTCCAAATTATCTGTGGAGGAGAAAAACAAGCAGGAAAGAGCTGAAACTGTGCCAAGGAAGGTTCAGGGCAGAGGTTAGGAAAGGTTGTCTAATGGAGAGAAAAGCAGGGAAGCTATGCCAGTGCAATTGAGAGCCTGCAGTCTCTCACCACAGCAACTACGACAAGCATCGCTGAGAAATAACATAGTATAGGTTGATCCTCTACCTCTGAGCAGACAACCTTACACTTTGCCAGTTACATTCACCTCTATAAAAAACAGCAGTCCTGTTTTTTGCTGGGCCAAGAGCAATACTGTAGAGTAAGAGGCTGTAGGTATCATTAGTGTTTTCCTTCCCTGTAGCAGCAACTAACCTCATGTAGCTAACTGTTGTAAAGAGCAACACAGTGTGTCTCAACCATGAGATCACGAAAGTCTATTCAAATCAGCTGCACTCAGAAAGGTAAAGCACAGACTTAAGACTTTTAATAGACATAAAAGTTAAGCTGAATATGCTTGCCATGTTGTTGCAACACCAACCCAGAATATTAAAGTTGCTTTACACTTCAGTTAAGTGCAATTCTAAAAACTTCATTACCTGTTTTGAAGTCAGGCTTGTCCCATTTCAATGCTTTGCCTGCTCTGAACTAAAGACAATTCTACACACACAGCCAAAAGTTGCAACTGGGAGACAAAATTGACAATTTGCTCCAACTATGAGAAAATGATACTCCAAATCCAACCATCAATAGAAGTGAAATAATGACTTAATGAATTCTTGATTAAGCAGCAGGTGTTTAAAGTTTGGCCCACAGGCAGCAGGGCCTGTTCATGCCACCTTTCCCCCTACTCCCCCTCCAAAACTGTGAAATGTAAGCTCCACAGTAAAAGTGTTTCTAGAGGCCAAGCAGCTAGTGCTCAAAAACACATAGCTGGGAAAAAACAATTGTAATTCGTAATTCCAAGAAAGAGAGTGCTTTCCTCACGCCATACTACTGTAGAACCCAGTTTTGATTTATTAGTGCCTAGTGCTTATGATAAGAAGTCTTCACAGAACTGAACTGAACATAAACTGGTAGCAACCTAATTTTCCCAGTTTTCCTGTCCAAGTTGTCTAGTAGCAACTAAGTGTTAATGTTTTCAAAGCTGCTTGCTTGTGAGATTGGCGCACAACTGTCAAATCCAATTCTCTCCACTATAACTTTGCTCTTGCTTGCTAAATCTGTGAGCAAACAGAAATGAGAATGGGACAAAGAAGCATAAACAGACATCTGAGAATAGATAATGGAGAACCAAAGGAAAATTTCTTTTCAGAAGCAGCATGAATACAGATACACGGTTATGCAAGTTGCACATAAAAGCATTATTAAGAGAAAAAGGATAATGGAAAGAAATCTGAAAGACAAAAATATGAGAACACTGTAGAAAACTGTATGTAAAGAATAAGGTGCAAACACAGGAAAGAAAACAGGCCATTATGGAAAAGCCAACAAAAACACAGTGGAAAACACACAGACAATGTAATAGAAAAGATACAGCCAGTTTCACTAAAGAAAATCACCCCCTCACCACATTCCATTTAAAAACCTGCCTCAAATGGGGACAATGGATCTCGGAACTGCAAGTTGCTACTGGCCAGTATTTCATATTAAACTCAATACCGCTCAGTACAGGAGCTGAGTTTAAAATGGCACTTCACTTCTACTGCAGCCAGTCTTCATACTTCAGCCACTTACTCTTGTTAAGTCCATGCCAAGTTTCAGCTGAGACAAGAGATGCAGGATAACACTACGCTGTTCTTCTACTGCTCCTAGGTCATCTTCCTTATTATCACAGATATCCTCCAGCTCCTCATCTGGATTTATTTCTTCAGGTTCCTGGAATAAAAGCCGTAAGTATCACCTCAAAGATGTGACTGACCAGACAATATGCAAAAAAGTCTTCAAGCTATATTTAACTGTCCGTGTATTAAAAATAAAAGACTAAATAAACCCCTGCGGAATGCTACATAATGGAATCTACTGCCAAGAAAAACAACAGTTGAAGAATTGAAAGGAACATTAAAATAACTCAGTGCAGATTTCACCTAGGGGATTCAGGCTAAGATTTTTCGCCATCTCTCACGTGAGTTGAGGCAGGAAGTGAAGCTTTGAAAGCAAATATGACCTGTTTTCCTGTAAGTTTTGTGACCTAACAGAACAGCTAGCCTCTAACACACACACACACACAAAACTAGCAAAGTAAAATCCAGCAGAGATTCCAGCCACTTCAATAACACCCCTCCAATTCCACACCACTTCAAGCTTTCCAGTGTTGCCATCACCACTCCAAAGGCTGTAGCAAGTGGTAGTTCCTAATTACTTGTTTACTGTCATGCCAAATGTATCTACAGGCCAGTCTTCACAAGCATTATCAATGTTGCTGCTATTGCTGATACGTAACAGTAAAGGAAAAAGGAAAAGTAACCTGCAGTTTCATAACGTTAGCAAAAAATATATCTCACATACAGACACCACACACTCCGGTTGTCTGTTAGCATAACTAAAGCACCCAGACAGACCAGCAGAAATTGTCTTAGCACCGTTTTAACAATGACAGCCCCAGAAGTACCATTTTAACAACTGTCATGCTACAAGCAGAAAGTCGAATGCTTCAGGTGGAAGGGATGGTAGTTCTCCCAGGACTCTAAGCAGCATCCTCCTGGGCCAAACAGCTGGAGGGAGGTAGATGCAGAGGGCAGAAGCACTGAATGCCACCAGAGCGCAGCAATATGCCTCTGCCTAAGCAAAGCCCTTTATCCTGGGAACAGCTGCCCAAGCTCAAGGCAAATTTATGAACACTCAATCACCAAAGCCAGGCGGCCAAGCCCTCACAAGATCTCAAAGTTTGGTGAAAAAAAGCAGGATCACACTGGTGACACCTTTCCAATGATGCTATCACAAATAAGGGAGCTAAGAGGAGTGATAAGACTAGTCATATCCCAAATACATTAAGCTCTTGAACTATAACTCACGTAATTATTGGAAGAAGGAAGGAATTAAGTGATTTTTAAAATCCTAATCCTGGTTTCTTTTTTTTTTTTTTTTTAATTTAGCAACCACTCTGATCTGTTTAATAACCTATAAATGATATGCAACTGAAAAAAAATAATTTCAAATTTGATTTTGAAGATAGTACAGTGCTGTTGCAGACATACAATACATTATCTTTTCACAAAGATAGTCTTATCCAAACAACTGTGTGAAACCAACTAGTATAAAAAGAATGTAATTATGATTTTCCATCTTATCTAGGAAAACACATTCTTTACCATAATCCCTGCTGTTTTTTTACTTCAGTATACTACACTTCAATTTTGACAGTTATGATGCAGACTCTAGCTGTATTTCAAATACATTAAGCCATCCTGAAGTCAAGTAATGACAGTTGCTCAGATTAAGAAAAACAGATGCAGCAAGATCTAGAAAAGAAAGATGGGGAGATTTAATAGCTGGAGACTGACAAGTGTGTCTTTCATCTGCTTAGGCAGTTCTTCTTGGGCCTGTTTTGAGAGTGTCGTGAATTCCAGTTAGCTTCACTATCTACCTGGTTTAGATCAAAATGCAAGGGAATACTGCCTATTCCAACACCTTGCATTACCATCCCAATTGCCTCCCTTCACTTGACAGCTAGTTACAGAAAGCAGCAAAAATTTGTTGAAAAAGCAAGGGAGAAAGTTTCATTTACTGCAACTGTACTCACTCCTCCTCTGACACAGCTAATCAGAAAGCATGAGAAAAATTGTCATGAAATCATTTTCACATAATATGAAATATTTACAGATACTCCTCAAAATAATTCCCCACAGAAATGGGATATTCACATTACCTTACCCTTGTTAGCTGGCAGGGCTCTGCAGTGGACTGCTCTTCTCTGACAGATGCTGGCTTGTTTACCTCTGCTGGGAAATTCTGAGCTGCTCCATTTTTGAAGTGGTTTGCCAGAGATATCTTCGGTTCCAACCAACTGATCGTTGTTCCTGAAGCAAAAGAAACTTTGCGCTGAAGCTTGCTCATCCTCCGGAAGGTCAGTAAACAGCAGTTTTCACAAAAGAGCTATTTTTTAAGGAATAAGCTGAAAGCAGCCAACTCCTCCTGCATCCAATCCCTTCAGCAGCCACTAAACAAAGGTGGTGCAATGAGACACCACCTTCAGTGATCATTAGCACAAACACTGCGATTGGTGAGCTGTAATACATGCAACTTGGACTGGAGAAACTAGTTGGTGTCACAAAAGGTGTAATCAGATACTACAGGACGAGCCCAGTATCACCGGGAATGTCAAATAACCCTTACAATTCTCTTTAAGTGCTACCAAAAAAGCAGCCCACTACTTATCAGGCTTTCAAACCCAGCTTGGTTCTAGACTAAGAAGAGCTAAAGAAGAAAGTTTTGTTGCCAGTGTTTTCTCTGGAGCAGGTACTGGTCTATTCTCAGCTGCAAGGGAAGCAAGCACACGCTGTTGAATAAATAATGGTTGCTAAAAAAAATACATACATAAAGCTGCCAGGCTTGGACTTGGAAAGCTATTACCCACTTGATGATTCCAGCATCTCTGGTTACTCCCAGCTAATTTATCAGACCAGATCAGGTTCCTCATTAATAATACAAATGTTCCATTCTTTTTCAAAGGCTAATAAATGTATAGGGCACTCCAATAAGTTTTACAGAAGAAAACACAAACAGACAAACTATCTTGGCTGGGTTGCAAACATAGAAATTACTAGGAAACCTGAATTTCTACCATCACACAGCAGTTTCCTGTGCCTCAGAACAGACACTGAGGTATCTGTTGTCTCTTCCTATACGATACACAATCCTTTATTTCCAGACCTCTATTACCTGGAACTAGGTCACACAGAATCACAGAATGGTTTAGGTTGGAAAGAACCTTAAGATCATCTAGTTGCAACCCCCCCTGTCATGGGCAGGGATGCCTCACACTAGACTATGTCACCCAAGGCTCTGCCCAACCTGGCCTTGAACCCTCAACCACAACAGGCAGAGTGAGTTTAATGCAGCAGCGTTTCCACCAGGAAAATACTGTGGCAACAAAAAAGTCCAGCTTTACTAATGGGACAACTTTTTCCTGCAGCAAGATGGTCTATTTTCATCAAGTGTATTACTCATGCATACATTACATAGTAAGAAACAAGAACCCCTCAGCAGTTGAATCTATTTAAACAGAAGTTTTGAAGAAGTAAAAAATAAGACGCGCAATGTCACTGTCACGCTTACCTTTTCATAAAGGTTTTACTCATCTTTAAAATCTCTTCATGACACCTGTTTTCTGAGCTGTAACTTTCAACACAATAATCTCTAATTGCATGTTCTAGGCTGCATTCAATCCACACTCTATTCAAACTAATCTAGCTTGAATTTAACAAGTAGCTTCCTTTTTATACTCCCTATCAGCTACTTCTCAAATAACCTTATTATTAAGATTTTTTAAATTTTGGCTATTAAATTCTAGGAGATTTAAGTGATTTGAGCTATTAGTTGCATTTTAATATTTGTGAGTGGACAGGATACCAAATTAATACTTCTATTCCAATGGAAGATCATATTGAAATCTGCCCTTGACTATTTTGGGTAGGCATAAGCTATTCTCTTTACTTGTGGTCTCCTCTCCTAAAAGTTTTCCCCCATCTTTTTACTTAAGCAGTTATCAGTACATCCTCTCTGCTACAACACAGATCCCACAGTGTCCATAGTCTTCACTTTCAACATTCTTCTTCAAGACTTGCAAACTGCTGTTGCAATTCATGACATTATCAATAACAGTGAAGTTTTGGCTTTTTTTTTTAATCTGTTACATTTCACCACTTTTCACTTGCATTTAGTAAAAGTTAACAGCTGCAACTTTAATTTTCTTTCAGTCTGCGATTTACGGTGCACCTTGATGCAGTTGGGGCAGTATGGTTTTTGTCTTCTAACAATTTATAGCAAACTTACACTTACATCTTTTACAGTCTTTGGGTTTTTAAGCCTGACAAGCATCTGCCTGACACATTTTTAGCAGTCAGGTACCAACTCAGCAGACCCAAACATTTTTTTTTCACTTCATGTTTAAATCTATGATGTTAGACAAGTCTCCTCTTCACCATCACTTCTTGCTGCACACCACTTGTATCTAGCTAAAGTATACTCATCTGCCTTTATGATCCTAGCAGGATTAAATAGTGTGTGTTTGATAGAACAGTCTGCATTCAACATTTTTTCCTATATCACTTCGTTTTCCTACACTTAAATATAGAAATGCCTCCTGCAGCATTTGAATTAAGCCACAAGCCTTTTCCTTCCTGTACGAACTTCTGAAGCCTACCAAAAACACTACATCAGTTGGGCCACAAGGAGAAGGATCACTCTTTAGTCAGAAGGAGAAATCTAAGCTAACTGGATTGAAAATAAAGTTCTTTGTAATCTCTCAAAGTAACAAATGCATTATAGTGTCTCTAGAAAGGCCACACACACATGACAATGGAAAGCTGCAGTGCCTTATTTTAATGGTCTGATTTTAACTCTGGCCCCAGTAATTCACCATCCAATCTGCTGCTCCTCCCCTCTCCATCCATCTCTTTAGGATGCCACCAGAAATCTTCTAGATTTTGACATTTTCAAGCAATGTTTTCAGATTTGGCCATTAAGAAGCAGACACCAACTGAATAGCAATCAGATGAATTGAACTTTTCCCTGCATAGCTTAAAGAAATGTAAAAAACAACAAAACACACACACAAAAAAAATATCTTACTTGTAAGTTATTACAATGCTCACTGGACCCTTCTTATTTCCCCAAATACAGTAATGTGTCAAAAAAACCCTCCTTAGTAACACGCATACAAAAATGCCAAACCAGAAAGACTTCTGATGTGCACATCCCACAGTTACGCACCAATAATTAAACAAAAACCTGAGGGATCTGGAAGAGGTTTCTCAGCGTGAGTACCTTCAGCAGTCAGACAAAGATCTGGAGAGGCTCCATCTGGTTTTTCATTTTTAAAATTTTTCCAATTTTAAAATTTTTGAAAAATACAGCAAAAAAGCTGATTCATCCTACTCACATAATTCTCTTTTAATGCATGTGGTAATTTTTATATAGTTTTTATACTCTTATACAAAATATTTTTTCATCTTAGAAGCTAAACCAATGACAGCTCTGAGATAACATGCACTGGCAAAGCAAGTACCACAAATATGAGAGGAATATGGGAAAGATAAAGTAAGAGACAACTTCTGAGCATAGTTTGTTACATACTCACTCTATCTGTCGTATCTGTTGTGTAAGTATTTGAGAATCCTCAAAAGCTTTTTGTGTACAAAAAGCCGCAAAGTAAACACATGAAAAAAGTCACAATAAGATGCAAAAAAAATTACAATCAGGAAAGAACACATTCAGTTTCATGCACTACACACAAAATCGTGGAACGATTCTGGTAAGCACCTACTTGCACAGACGTGACCTACTGCGCAAAGGCACCAATGTATGTGTTTGCTGTCTGTGAATTTATATTATAACACAACCATTAGCAGAAGGTTTCGGGGTTGGTTGATAAAGAAAAGTATGCTGTTGGTTTAGGATTTTTGTGGATTTTTTGGTGGGTTTTTTGGGTTGTTGGATTTGTTTGGGGTTTTTTGTCTTTTGCACACCCACACACACCCACCCTCTTTTTTTTGTACCTTTAACCAATTTGAATTTGCCTACAAGTCTATTGTGACCTCAGAAGGGAATGCAACACTAACCTTTCAGTTTAAAACATGGACTAACTCAAAATGGGAATACTGATACATAAACAGTATTAATAATAACCTGTGCAAATGCAGAGCTTAAAAACGTAATGCTTAACAAGAAATGAAAGCTACACACATGTGAATTCTTATAATAGGTATTTAGCGTGTAAAAAAAGCCAGAAAAGCATGACATCTGACAGAGCTGTACTGGACACTACATACCCTAGAACATGCAATCCCCTAACATTTCCTCTTTACCATTACTGTTCTTGAGTGGACAGTTACATCGCGAAAGCAGCCTTCTTGTGGTGCCTTTAAGTACTTTATTCTGTTGCGAGATGCTCCACAACAATTAGATGTTGCATTTATGCAGCTACTGCTGCCACATCCTTCTTGATAGAATAAATGATAAAAAAATTACAACATGCATGGAGTTTTACCCAGAGCTAGCAAGTCAAACTCTGGAAAAACTCACAACAAACCAGGCAGCTGGCAGTTTTCTCTGCCCATGTGAAACTGGAGTGGAACAAGCAATTATGCCAGAAGGAAAGGATACGTATTTGTTGCAGAGTTTTCCTCTTTGTGAGCATTTACACTCACCTGCTGGTAAGGATCCCTTTTGTTGAGAAGCATGTTGTAACTGAAGAATATGGAAACAGTCATTTAAGCAGTTCATAGTTGCCATGGAAGTTGCTTTGAGCATTAATAGGTCTTGATCCAAGGATGTAAGGTGACCAGAGACAGGAAGGCATTCTATGCTCCTGATCAAGTCTCTCTGCTGGCCCTCAGCCTGAGACATCATCTGTCAAACAAAGCAGTTACTTATCAGGTGATGGAAGTGTGTTGTGTGATACAGGTTTAGCTGTGCACAGAGAATCCCAAATGATTTTATGATGATAATAAAACTGTAAGATAATAGATGTATGTAAAGATAATAAATGTGCTTTTTTCCTTGATGCAGCTACTAAAGAGTCATTAAGTGCATGATGAAATTCCCATGGCAATACATGGTACCTCGTTAACAAGCAACAGAATACCAAAGTGACTTAGAAAAAAGAAAAAAAGGCAAAGAGGAATTTGAACATGATATTTGCCGCAGTGAATATCAAACACTTTCATGCCTGGTTGATAAGGATGGGGTGAGGGGGAAACCACACACACACAGTCTGTGTGAGGAGTAATTAAGCTCTGTGTCCTTCACAGCTTAGAGGAGGATCTAATGAGATCCTCCCATAGATATCAAGATCTTTTTATACTCTACAAGAAGGGATCCAGCACTTTAAAGGAAAAGACCTACATCACTCAGTTTAGCTCTCCTTTATTGTCTGCACTGCCATCACACTTAGGTTTGCTATCTCAACATTTACTTTGCAGGGGGGAAAAAAAAAGGATTTTCACTTTCATTCTGTGTTCAAATTACAGCTGTTCCATTGTCGTGGTCCCCCTTGCTCTCCCTCCTTCACACTGAGGTATACACCCCTACATCACAGAACCTGCAACAGCACATTTGCCTGCAAGACGTATAGCAGCAAAGCACACCAGCCATTAAGCAGCACACGGCAGTCTTCCAAAAACCTACATACTTTCCTCTTTGTACTCACAGACGCAAATTATTGCCCGATTTTGAATCACACGGATGAAAGCAACCTTCTATATGTACTAGTCCCTTTGCTGGGGAGGTACAACAAACAGCATTAATGTAACTGGACAGCACAACTCTGCAATCGTAACGTGTTCTGGCAGTTAAGTTAAACGTAAAACCATATTGATTTAGCAGAGCAGAAGAATTTCTTTAAAGAATCTGAGATGCATTCACGCAGTATCTTATTGATTTATTTTTGTTTTCAGTACCTTTGCCTACAATCCCTTTCCCTCTTAATGTTTTATGCAATAAATGCTTGAGCAATAATGTATTCTTCCAAGTTCACAGTATGTGGTATTTGGAACATTTTAGGGCTTGGCTACATAGCATGCTATGGTGTGAATTTACAGAGCATTGGCTCTTTGGAAGTGGAGCTACCTGTGCATGGTCAGCTTTAGCATGTCCCAAGAGAGACAGAGCAGAAAGCTAGTAAAACAGTTGTATAGCCTTGCCTATGCAAACACACCAGTTGCTATCAGAATATGTGTCTTATTTTCTTCCAGTCGCAAATATAAGCCTGTGTGCAAGTTTTTTTCCAATACTTTGAAACACTCTGTTGATTTAAAAAAAAAATAAATAAAAAAAATAAAGACAACAGATAATTAGTTGACAAATAGCTACAATCTGTCTAGTGATCTTCACTCTACTAAGAATTACTAAATTTATTATGTAGTAGCACCTGAGCACTTCGTTCCAGGACCAGGCCAGACAATAGGACAAGTCATGCTATGCTCAGCACTGAAGTTCAAAGGACACACTTCACACAGTCCTAAGTTTTTCCTGCTTATATACGCAGATCTGTTAATTTAAAAAAAAATAAAATAAAGAAAAATAAAATAAAATAAAAAATAGTGCCGGGGAGGAAGAAGCACTGCGATTAAACCCTCAAAACCTATCAAATACACAGGCTGTAGTTCTCACTTCGCAAACACAGACACCTGCATTTAGTGGAAGTCAGCAGAAAGATCCTCTTAGATCTGTTGTGCAAGGTATCCAAACCAGCATGACATGTATTCAGCCATGAGAAAGGGGAAGTAGAAAGGAAAGGGACTGACAGAAGACCCAATAATAATGCAATTTACACAGGAAAAAAAGAAGAAATGCAATCAAAAAAAAGTCACCATGCAGCAGATCCTTTGTAGGGGAAGCTGTTCTTCCCACAGCTTGCCAAACTGAATTGGTAAGTATTGAAGCTGTATCATGCTCAAGTGTAACAGGCATGCACCAGCCTGTTCAGTATTTCATTCTATCTTTAAAAAAAATAAATAAATAAGCAAACTAACTTTGACATTCAGAAAAGCTACTGTTATCAAGAAGGTTCCATCTGTACAGGTCAAAACACTGAAGTTGATAAATAATAATCACGCTGTGTCACCAAACTCAGTAACAATCAAAAGGGAACATGAATAGTTTTCTGTGCTCTTCACAGTGCTAAGAAAAATCATTCCACTTCCCACCCAGTGAGAACCTCAATTAGAGGATGCAAGCCATTGCTTCAGTGCTCCAGCTCACACACACTCCTCTTTCCTCCCTCAAATTTTGAACGCCATACTGCCATTTGAAAAGTCAAAAAGTTAAAAGCCATGAAAAACAGGAGCCACAGGGATGCCAGCTGAAGTCTTCCTGGGTACTTGACAGGACTTCACAAGTCTTTGCACTAGCACTACAGGAGACTTTACTGCTATTAGAGGATACAAATAAGATGGCAGCAGCTATCCTTTTGCAAGGCATCTACAAGAACAATCTGTTGTGGACAGATTTTCACAGATTCTGAAGTCTAAAGAGGCAGTCACCTTGTCTAGACTACCAAGTAATTATGCCACAGCACTTGATTTACAACATGATGAGCAACGATGATGGCAACATACCACACCAGGGAAAGCATTTTCAATACCTACTTACAGCTTCCCACTGATGAACATACCACATTATTTTACTTAGCCACATATTTTAAGGTTAATGATGCTCACAATACATAGCACTCCTCTATCCCAGTTTATTCAAGTTCAATTTCTAACTATTTACCCTTCATGTATCCTTATTTGCTAAATTAAAAAGCTCTCCACAAGAAACTTATTTTTTCCAAGAAATGCATCATGCTACACTTATTACACTGCTAACATTAAAATAATCATTAATAAATGCTACTACTAACACAGGTTTGAAATTCAGCAACAAGTTCTCTTTTACTATTATCTTTAGATTTGCATCATCTACCCTGTAAATATTCACAAGCTAAATCAACCAGCAGTCAGTTCATTATGTCAGTCAAGATGGAAAAAAGCATGCTTCTTAATTGCTCATTTTATTTTGCTTTTTTTTGAGTCACATTAAGCCCTAGACAATTTGTCCACATGAATTAGCATACCAGAAAGAAGTATCAGTATTCTTAAACACCAATCATGACCAATTTCTCCTTAGTTATAGGAGATACAGGTACAGCTTAGTCCATTCTTCTACAGCTTGACATGGGAAGAAAACAGTATATGATATAACAATATCACAGTACATGATGCTGTACTTCCTTAAAGATATTCCCTTGTCAATTAAAGTGCTAGGATTTGCAAGGATGAGGAGAACATGCAAAATTCTACCTTGAGCATGAGGATATTATTGCAGAGTACAAAAGTCAGAATATAAACTACATAATTCTACACTTCTACAATTATTCAAAGCAAGTTACTTATCCGCACACATCTACGCAACAATAGCTTAGGACATGCTATTGACAATATATTCAAATAAGAATAGCAAGTTTCTCTACAATCCTACCAATAGTATGACACCTCTTTCAAAAGACTGTAAGATAATTTAGGCATACAAACCTCTCTAACATCTACAAGGTGATCTGGCTGCATAATAGGAACTCTTTTTCCGGTTGGCAATCTATGATGTCCAACATTGAAAAAGGAAACTGCATTTTGACTTGGTCTTCTTTGCACACCAGGAGAGTTGGCACTTCCTTGGGATGCAAGAGAGAAGCTGCGAGATTTCAGAGGAGGATTGTTCTAGTGAATAAATAAGCATATTGAGAAACATTTACAATTAATTCCTAATAACCAGCAAATATTCTGATTTGACACACACAGTAGAACAGTTTCATTCTTTTTTTTATAGAACAAGGACAGAAGATATAGCCCTAATAATATATTAGTAGCAACTGATAAAATATTTTGTGCTATCTGCTAACAGTTGCCCTGTTTTATAGCCTAATTATGATCAATCTGTGAAACGAGATTCATCAATATGTACCACTTCTCTGACTTGAAAATTAGTCCACAGTAGGACTAAATGATTTTACTTGTTGATGTGCAACAGTACTAGAAACTGACTCCTAAGAGATCTTGCAAAGATATAGCTGGCATTTAAGAGAACGGGATTTCATACGGAACTATTCATTGAACGTATCTCTTACAATAAAGCCTACAAGATGTTGATGTTATCTTGAAAGCAAGGCTTTATTCAGGTATCAGAACAGGTGTTACAGTTGGGAGGTTCTGTGAAATACACTGTATTTACAACTATCACATGGTTAGCAAATGGAAGCAACAATCCTCAGATATAGAGTTGAGTACTTGCTTCTCAGACATGGGAATTAATCCTAAATGTATTTGTGGGATGTTGAGTGGCCTAAAAAAAAAACACCCGACCAACAACCAAACAACAAAACATTAAAAAGAAAAGCTCCCAAAATGGACGGGATTCAATAACACTGAAGACCTGTTTCCTCACCCATTAAAAAACACAAAACATCTGGGAATTCTGGGATAAGATCTCATCTTTCATCTGCCTCCAGAACCTGCTCACCAATACCTGCTCAGGGAGGACCATTCAGGTCTTCAGGGGCAAAAGGACTTCACTTTGTTTCATTCCTAAAGATTATTTCTATTACAAGTCAGCTATTACTCAGAAAAATATTTACTGACATAACATTCAAACCCAACCATATGCCCTTTTGTAGTATCTGTCTGAGGTAATAGGACAGCAGTATTTGCAGTTCTACCACCTGCCTAGGTTATTTCTGCCCACAAAAATAGCAGTCATACAATACCTTTCCAATAGCTTCCGTGTGATGCTGTGTGCATATCTGAAGTCTGCTAACCCAGTGTTGACGTTCTTTAGCATCAGTAGCTAATAAAAGCAAACCAAAAGGATTATGCAAATGAAGATATTTCAAAGCATGGGCAAAAAAGACTGCTTTTTTTATTTTCCTGGAATAAGAGTAAGGTATGCTGAATTAGAAAGCGACAGCAAGTCTTCAAGGGAAGAAATACTAAAAGATGTTAGATACAGATATAAGAGATATAAGATACTAGATACAGACATAAAAAACTATAAGCTCAGATTTCCATAGCCTATAAAAATCAGAGAATGGGCTTCTATAACCACCACAAGAAGGCTAACAAACTGAACATTAGGAAAAATGCAGTTCTATGCAAGCATCTACACAGTACTGTTACCTACAATGATTTAGAACACTTTGAATCAATTAAAGGACATTATACATGAAGAGTAAACGTCATCCTACACATCTGAAGTTTGTGGTCTTCTGAAAGTCATACTCAAAGAGTACGGAACTATCCAAAAGAAGGACAGTTTCTACATGTAATTCTCACTGCATCAGTCTGAGAAACAAGTTCTTGCTTTGGCCATGCAACCAAACCCAGCAGAGCAGCTACAGATGAGAGCCAGGAGTGTCCTCTAGTGGAAGAATCCCTTGCACAAGAATCCAGGTCCTACCTCTGAGTTTATACTGCTCCCCGCTGGCAGCGTTGACTGTAAACGTATGAGAGTCTTCATCACTGGGTGAAATTACAGCTCCAGCTAGCTGCAGAGTACCCCTGGGCTTTAGATGTCTAGACTGCTCATTCACAAAGTACTCCAGCAGACCAGCATCATTGTTTAAAACAAAAAATCTGCAACGAAAACAAAGCAAAAGGTACTGGGAGAAGTTAAGACTTTCATTACAAGTTGTCACAGACCTGAGTCAGTACGACCCCAAACATATGAATTATGTCCCCAGCAAGACTGCACAAAAATTAAGTTCTTAGCAGTTTTTTCCATAGAGGCCAGGGATCACACAACAGAACAGCGTGCCCACAGAAGAGTGCTATTCCAAAATTTTGAGAATCAAAAGAATATCCTGAATCTCTAAGGCTTAATACATCCTTAAACTACATTCAATCTCAATTGATTTTAACAGTAAGTGTATTGACACAGGTCATGGCATGCCACTGGTAGCACAGGAATTTGGACAGCGTGATATGCCGAGGACTTGCCTCTCCAATACTAATTTGGTTGCACTGTGCTGCTCTAGAAACAGCATCAAGCAGCTAGCCTGACCAGACTGTTTCACCTGTCAAAGAAAATGAAGTTATTCCAGGGGAGACAGACAACCTGGGGAGCTTTGGGGTGAAAAGCTTGCAGAGTTTGAATTTTCAGTAAAGAAGTCTTAATAAAAAAAAAAAATGGTACGATGGTATGAATGTGAATAGCACTAAGCTGAAGACTTAGCAGAAAAAAACCCAAAGATAATCTATTTAATGGAAAAGGAGAAAAAATAAAACAACCACATAGTTCTAAGCCATCAAATGAGTTAACTGCTTCATACTGCCTACGCATTTTTTCTTATTCATGCCTTAAAACAAGTATTATTCATCTACATATTAGCATAATCTACATTAAGAAAAGCATAGCTCTTCCATAATGTTTGTCTAACAAAAGGGAAATACAAGTATTATTTAAAATATCTGAAATATGTTCATTTAGATGCTGCAAAAACATCATTAGGAAGCACCAGAAAAGACTTACCGATATTGCCAACCAGTGACAAGATTCGTATATTTCATTAAGTAGCCATAAATATTTTCCATGTGATCACTATTAAAAAAAAAAGGATAAAAGAGAAAAGCAATTGGATAATACCAAACAAGTTTTAGATCTCCCCAGATTTTGATCATCACTATTTACTCTCAGAAAATGAATTTATGTTTTCAATTTAGAATAGCACTACCATCTTAATAAAGCTACCAACACTTGACAGATTTTCCAGCCTCGATTCCAAGATAATTTCATAAGACTGTTTAACCAGACTTACCAAACTCCAAATAATTTCAAGGCACAATTAGTTTTACCTATCTTGAGTTCCATTCAGCAGGCATTTCTGGACACATTTGTACTAGTTTTAGGTAATTAAAGACTTAGTATCCATATTGCTTCTGTCTCCTGCTCCCTCCTCTATGCAAGCTTTGTATTTTTTGACTCCTGAACAAAATTAACTTTCATTAGCTCATTAACAGAACCTTGATCATGGTCACCAGCCAAAGCCAGTCCCCAGATACTCCTACACCAGTGTGGTTTTATTTATCCTTAATGCCCAGAACCTGTCTCAAGTACATAAACAGTCATGCTCTTGAGCAGATGTTCCTACAGAACACAACATGCAGGTGCAGGTCACATCAAGATATTCCGAAAATGGATGCAGGAGCTGAAACAGCTCCTCCTCTGGCCTGGCAGGAAAATCAGGTAATTTCTCTTTCAGAGCTGCAACTTGTAACATCCACGAAAAATGAGAACCCATTGAGCCATTCAGCAGAAAGGCTTAATAGCACACTACAGGCAAAACCACATTATTGCTTTCGAAAAAAATCAATTGTCCAAATAAGGCTTACAAGTCTTATGGCTAGAAACCAATCACATCGTAAAGCCATAGTTTAAATACCCACTGTACACCGCACGTTCCCATAATTCTAGAAATGACACCTCAATGCTCCTGCCTCTTACAGCAGGGCATAATCCTACACTGAATGACATACTCTTGGTAGACATCAAAGTCCAGCATGAGAAAAAAGTTCCTATTATTCCAATGAAGAAGTGAAACAATGACCCAAATATCAGACATTAACTACTTGTTTTTTAAAAAAAAAAACTTGTATTAAACCCATCTTATTCATATTTTAAATTAAAATTTCTGCAGCTTGTAGTT
The DNA here is from genome assembly GCA_026283785.1 of Coracopsis vasa. NCBI lineage: Eukaryota > Metazoa > Chordata > Aves > Psittaciformes > Psittacidae > Coracopsis > Coracopsis vasa. The sequence goes on from JANHGB010031116.1 coordinate 24,237, forward strand.
AATGTTGAAGCTTAAATGACAATTATTCAAAGACTATTGGAGCAGCAGCCTGTCTTGGTCATTACAGAGATCAAAGTAGCTCCCTATCAGCAAAAGTTGAAAGATGGGGAAAATGGGACTAATAGAGCCTAGAGATCATCTCCCTTAGTGGGTTTTGGCTGCATATAGTTGGACTAAGTACTGTGGTTAAATTTCAAATAATAACTGAAGCTGCTGTCTGTACCTCATTTATAGACAGTGTCAGTATCACCAGATTAATTAGACATCTGGCAATTTGATAAATATAACATATTACACTAAGTTTCATCTTAAAGGAGGGTATTTAGGATGACACTAATGAAGATAACCTCAGAGTAAATAACTGTCATATCACAGCCATTCAGTAATACTATTCAAAGCAGAGAGGCAAGAATCCAATTTTTGAAGAGAAAACAAGTTGCTGGGTTTTAATGTTACATTTAAAACCAAAACTGTGTTCTAGCTTCTGCAGCAATCAGTATTGCAGTAATATCCTGCAATGGAGAGCAGCCAACAGGACTATCTAGGAATTTAATTTCTAATAGCTCATTAAGTGGTACTTACAGATAAAAAACCCCAACCCTATAGATAAAAATAAAACCAGGGAGAGCAGAGCGTATTCAGGCTATGATACATTTTAAACACAGAAAAATGCTAAAGAAGATACAACCAAATTCATCTTCTGCAGATGCTTCTCATTTGTTACAATTGGCATATAAGAGCAGTACACTTTAGACTTGCTGTCTTAATTTAGTTGAAGACTATAAGATTGTGTAGTCATAAAAATGCATGAGCTTGGGTTTTAATCATCTGAAAATTGTCCCCAGTCACAAGTAATTGTTTTTCAATTTCAGTGAATGCAAGCTTCACCCTTGCTTTTCAGTTAGACATCATACAGAGCCCTGTACAACTGGTCTAGAGCTTCCGCACTCTCCCATTAAACAAGTTGCCTAAATCACAGGTGTCTTTAACAGAAACCAAGAAAATTCAGGACAGTGACTTCAGACTGCAACAAAAACATGTATGGCCTATGGAAGTCCATTCATCTGACAGTCTTTGCTTAAAATAATTTGACAACTTTTTTTGAGCATGACAGATAAGATAGCTGATTTTGTCAGACTTTAGAAAAAGCAAAAGTTACCGTAGAAGGGGGTGCAGCCCTTTCAGTGATGTACTTCACATCAAGTGAACACTTGACTACATTTTGCCTTCATCCACATGTTCCACTCCACTTGGTTTCTCACTTAGACTGAACTCAAACTTCTCCAAATGCCTCCTCTTCAGTAATTCCTATCTCTAGCCTCAGCAGTCCCAGAAGTTGATAATGTCACCAAAAAACTTTGACAACAGCACCCCAGAGAAGTCTGAGAAAGTGACTGAGGATAAGCAAGCTAGTCACCTCCAGCATTGTGGACACCACTGATCTGGAAGAAGCATGTTGCATAAACATGAACACAAGAGCACAATGTTAAAACACAATGATCAGCTGTGTTTCAGAATCCCTAACTGTATGCAAGGGTCCCCAAACCCCTCATCTCAAACAAAGGAGCTATAACTCAATGTACAAGGTAAAGCTCAGAAGTATATTTAGCAGGCTTCCATTCACAAGCAAAAAGACCTCATTCAAGGTCTGCATAAGATCACAGAAACATACTTAAGGACCAACGGCCAAACCTCAGTACAGAAGAGCCCAACAGCAGTGGTGCACATCCCAAGACACACAACCATCAGCTCCACAGAGAGATTCCTTATGGACTAGCCTCTGCAGCAAGGGAGGAATATAACATGTCAGCTGCGAGAGATACGATACTGAGCTGTGGCTTGCTTTTTGGGAAACCAGGGAATGCCAGAAAAGCCAGCATCCAAAGAGATGGAGCATGAACACAGGTCTCTGCTAAATAAGCCGCCTCTTGGACAATACTGATTATTTTCCTACTTAATTCTGTTCATACATCTGCAACAGAACTGCACAAACCCAAAGGACTGTACTTTTATGTATATATATAAAAATACATCTAGTTTTCACTCTGCCAAAGGCTGGGCAAACTTTTAGCACCCGTGCAAATCAGGGGTTAGCCTGTCTGAAGGGTATGAAAAGCTTGGTTGATGTTTAAAACATTTCCTTTGTCAGTATAAGGGCCTCAATGCAAACAAATAAGCAAATGAAAAAGTAAAACCACAGACATTATACACACTAACCATACTCTCTCAGCACAAATTCTCATACCACGTGGGCCAGGGAATTTTCAGCATATGAACTAAGGATTATCTTTAAATACGTAACAATTTTATATGCTTAAAAAAATAGAGATTTAAATCCAGTCCACAAATTGCAGTTCACAAAAGGTAGAACCTGTAACTGTACACAAACCTGTTACAGAACTACAGTTAACCTCCTAATCTTCTTCTGGGTAAGTACTAGTACTTTCCTGTGAATACAGGAAACATTCTCAGTATTATTTATAGCAACAAGACCATGGAATTATAACTAGAACATTTTTTGAATGATTTTAAGATTAGTGTCTTCATAGCAAGAGTTAAACTAAACTATTTGTTCTGCTAAAGCAGTGGTGTAAGGCAACTAACATTGTAAAAAAAAAAAAAAAAAACACCACCACCACCAAACAAACCAAAATCACAAAACCCCAGTAATATTTCTCTAGTAAGAGATTAATAGCAAAGCTCTTCAGAGCACTACAGAAAGCTTTTAAGATGGTAGACTTTGAGAACAAGAAGTTGAGGTTCAGGCACTGGCTCTGCTCACAAATAAACACAGTTCGTAAAATAATAAGAGTAAGATCTTCCTTAAAGCCCTTTCCAGCATTGTTTCTAATGAAACAACAGTAAAACCTGCTTCAAAGTCATCTGTGTACTTCAGAAGTCTCCATGATTCCTCACATTAGGGTTTTTTACTTCTAGAAAATAGATGTCAGAAGCAAATTTGACACTAAACACTGAGCAGCTTATAAACACTGACAGCGAAGCCTGGCTCCCCCAGCATCCTTCACAACTTAAAGAATACCTTTGCATTCACACTGCTGCCTACATGTACCTATAGATACGTATATCTTTTCATAGCCAAGATGCCGTTCTTGCTATTCAAAATCTTCACAGCAGTCTCAGATTGTCAAAGAAACAGCAACAACTCAGCAATGATCAGTCAACAACCCCTAAAGTCTATATTTCTACAGAAATTCACATCCTTCTGTCAAATGCTGGGGGTTTTTTGTCATCCTTTAAGTGTTGCAACAGACCTGTCACAGCCTTCAAAACGTAAACAAGAATTTTATTTTAACTTTTGGTGGACTACTTTAAGTAAGGATACTGTGCAAATCACAACCCAGGAAAAAAAATCACACAGGAACTCGTGGTACATCTCAAATCCAGCCCAGCATATTTGCCACCCCCTAAAACATTCTTCCTTTTTTTCTCCCCAAAGGCTGAACACCACTTTAACTGGCTGCCCATTTATCAGATTTCTTCAGTTTATAAATATTGAGAGACGGATTGAAACTGCCCCTTTAAGCAAATGACTGAGACAATGAAAAATCACAAATCAGTTCACACGCTTGCCAGAAAACTATCCCTCCCCAACTTTAAAGACTTTTTCCACAACCCAGATTTCTATACATCTAAGTGCTACTAAAATACAAGAATGAAATATTCACAAAGGATTATTGTTGTTTATTTGTCCTTTTCTAGCATGCCTCTTCAGTTGCAGCAGCTGTCAGTGCGTTGTAGAGTGATCTCCTGTCCTGAGGGAGTAATGAGATAATGATAGCTGGGCCAAATTCCCCCCATATCCTGTTTACGAGCAGCATCCAAGTCTTGAATGCAGCTGCTGAGGAACAGCAGTCCCAGAATGACGTCCTTCAGGAGTTTCAGCCAAGACACTCAGGCTCACACCTGACAAGGGTTGGGCCAACATTTTCTGCAAGAATAAAAAGCAATGCAGAAGGCCTCCCTGCCTTTTTTTCATGCCCCGCACAGTGCAGCTCTCCCTTGAAAGCCCCACACAAACAGGTCACTGCTAGCAGCAGCACAAAATTACAGCCACCTAGAAAGTAATTACTGGAAACTTCCAAGGCTGCCCTTCTGGTGATTTTAATTTTGCTGGCACACAGACAGCACCATGTGGTGTATTTTGAGCAGCCAGGCCTCTGAAGGCCCAACAGCTGTTTGAACAGCAAACGCAGCAGCCAAAGGCTTCCCAAATTTGCGTAAGGCTTGACTCAAGTGGATTTGCTGAGTACATGTGGATTTGCTTCCAGCAGGAAGGATGACCAAAAGACTGGAGACTATGCAGATGTCAGGGAGGAGTCCTGAAGAGGGATCCAGCTTCCATAGGTGCCACCACTGCTGTTACAACAGTGCCTTCAGGCCCTGGTCTACAGAAGAGGCTCCCTTCTACTGAGCTCACAGCAAGATGCAAAAACCTGGTGAAAGCGACTGCCTTCAGATTAAAAGCTAGCAAAGCATAAAGAAAAGTAAAGAAAGAAATCAGGATATCAGCAGTGCAAACCAATGAGCAGTTTTGAATACGCAGTTTTTAAAAAAGCAATAACCATTTTCACTGAACATGTTCATCTCTATCTGCCCAGAGACTCACTGTTGGCAATAGCTCCCTTCTTCATCACTGACCACTGTGAAGTGCTTATCTATAACACACTGATTCCCCTTTCTGTTAAACAGAGAGGAAGGGTGGGAAAGAATAGGGAAAAAAAAACCTGTATCAGCAAAAGAAACTTTGGACATATCTTGTGCAACTGCAAAGATCGCTTACTCCCAGGAAACTACCATCACATTAAGCACGCTCCAGTGCCACGGCTCATTTGTGCTAGAGCAGGTTCCTCAGTATGCCCAACAAGGTAAGACAGAAGCCTATGTTGCTTACAGAGTACCTACATCAATAAATTTGCTCTGCTTTTCCTTTAATAAATCTGCTCTTGCAAAAGCTGTTTGCAAGAGCAAAAAACTAACCTTGCTGCTAGCTGTCAGCAGCGTCCTACAGTCAATGGTAAAGTGCCAGCAAAGCTCCTGCTCTTCAGCTCATGTGTTTGACTACTCAATTATAAGTTTAGAAACCAACAAATGCAAGGGAAAAAGGTCCAACAATATGACAAGAACAAGAGACCCTGGGGATGCTTCAGAATACCACTTGGTTACAAGCATGCTAGCAACACACATCCTCATTAGATATAAAAACCTCTCTAAACATGTACTCCTGTAAATTCCTGAGAGCACAGACATGCATTGGAAGAGAAAGACAGGCTTGCACAAAGGAAGGGCGCAGCAGATCTGAAATCTGCTGTCCATGAGCCTGGCACAACGCAGACCAGGCTTCCTATCCCAGGATGAGGGGCTCTCCCACTGCTCAGCCTCCCTAGCTCCCTGCTACCAACATGGCCATTGCATTTGTACCCAAATTTTCTATCAATGCTAGTTCCCAAGGGGAATGATAAATCAAGCATGCAGGGTTTTTTTAAAACCATCCTAATTAAACTTGCATTTGATTCTCCCCTTTCTTGCACTAATGCCACAGGTCTATTATATACAAATGAAAATGTATTGTAATGCTTTTACAGGTTAGCAACAGAAAAAAAGAAAGAATTTTTAAGTAATAAGTAGCAAACAGTGCTCTCACTGGACCCCTGTTAAGCCGATTATTTAACTTTATCATTTAGAGATCTCTTTAGCTTTCAAAATACATTTGCCTGGAAAAAAAAACCACAGTGAGCTTCAGCTAACCGATTTCTCTTGCACATACCTGAACACCTCAAGTCAGCAAGAGCCCCACTCACGTACAGCTTATTTATGGATTTGTGTCAGCATAATACAACTGAAGCTGGACCCAAGAGTCAGCAGCCAACCCTGCAGATTTTTCTGCAATGATAACTACTACTCAAACTATCAGAGGAAAAATAACTGTAAATTTAGCCAACAACATTTTAGAGCTGGAGCACACAAAAAACAGACACCTCAAAAGGTCTAAACTCTCCACTTGATACCTCTGGAGAAAGATTGTTGCCTATAGTTTTGTTACTGTTCACATTATCAATTTACATTAGCAAGCTATAATACAGTTTCACATACTATTGTTACCAAAACCCAAAACTTTCCCTTGAAGTCTAGTTTCAGAAAATTCAAGCAGTCAAATTAAAACTACTCTGCCCAGCAAACGTACTGGCATAATGTAAGTGAGGCAAACATGCTGATGGATGAGCATCTTTGCAATTCTGGACTACCTGCTACCCACACCACCTCAGAAAGCCAGGGACCTTGGTAAATGCCATTTACAGAAACTGGCGGAGCAAACCTCTGCATCGCTTAGTTACTCTTAAGCACAGTTTAACACTGTTTAGCTTACTACACATTCAATCCCAAGGCATCTTGGTCTGCTTCTAGTCTAGTACCGCCTACCATATCACAAATACATGACCTTCCAGTTTGAAGGTATATTTGTGATTATGACTTTAAAAATATTATATTGATGATTACACACAACCATTGTGGACTTTGCAGCAATAAAACACTGGATATTAAATGGAAGGTAAATACACCAATCAGCTACTCCAAATAAACCTCTTGCCTTTTAAATTATTTTTTAACCCTTTCTGAGGCACTTCAGATTAAATACATTACCACCTTCCAAGCAAGCAAGAACACACTTAACTGACTAAATATTCAGAAAGACATGAGCCTGAAGTACAACACAGGGAAAAAAAAGCATGGACCAGCAGACTCTAGAAGCAGCAGTCAATAGTTTGAAATCTAATTAGCAGTCACAAGCGGTGCACTTCAGGGGTCTATACTGCTAAATGCCTCAGAGCTGGCCAACGGACCAGCATCCACCCTCTGCAACCCCTTTGGTGAGATCAAACCTATGGGAGCAGTCAGGATGCAGTAGGGTGGGCTGCCTTTCCAAGAGATCCCAACTGTCCAGAGGAACAGGCTGAGTAAAACCACCTGAACTTCAACAAAAGCAATGCAAAGCCTTGTGCCTGGGATGGACTAACCCATGTATCAGTGCAAGCTAGGTAGGCTGTGCCAGACAAGAACAGGCTGAGGGACCTGTGTCTGTTCAGCCTCCTTTAGAAGCAGGGAAGGCTTATGGGGGATCTCACCACTATCTCCCCTACATAGGGAGAAGATGGAGACAGACTTTTCAGAGATGTGCAGCAGAAGGGCAAGCAGCAACAATTTCAAGTCGTAGCAAAACAAAATTCCTTGGTTGACACACAGAATAATCCTTCAAAAAGAGAGGGGTAAGCCCTGGGCCAGGAGTCCAGAGAGGCTGTTGGCATCTCCATCCTTGGAGATGCCCAAACACAATAACGGCCCTAAACGACCTCTTCTAACTTTGACCTGGCTCTGCTTTGAGCAGGAGGCTGGACTAGAGATTTCCCAGAGGTCACTCCCATCCCAAATTATTCTATAATTCTTGTATACAGAGAAATTAAAAATATTTCTACATTAAAATTGAGGCGTAAGGTATTCAGAAGATTTAAACTCTAATTAAGAAAGCATGTGTGTTAACCACCTGTGATTATGATAACACATAAGAAGAGCAGGAATATTTCTAGTTTCATGCTTTGAGTAGACAGTGGTTCTCAGACAAGGAATTATTCAAAAACACTCCTTTTCATTGTGCAATGAGCATCAGGCATTATTCATCTGGCACTCAGGCACTAATAAAGAGAGTTTTCTTGAGGTTTTCTTCTCTTGTGTTTGTGACTAACATTTATGAAGGAATCATGTACTGAACAATAAAAGGACGAGGACATTATCACCCCATTTTACACACAGAGGAACTGACGCACAATGTATTTTCAGCCTTTCTAACTTTGAGATAGTTGTGGCCTAATTTTTTGCTTTATTCATACATTCAAATCACAGCTTTTGCTGATTTCAGCTGCAGCTGTGACCCTGCAAAAGTTTTGCAAAATCAAAGCCAACCGTTTCAAACCAGGCCTCCAAGAGAAAGAGGAACACACGGTTAGCAATTACAGGATAAAAACAGCTTAAACAATATGATTGTTACCACAGAGGAAGCAGAGCCAGGGTCAGAAACCAGTTCCTTAATATAGCATCCTGCAGCTCTGCCCAGCAGATCTCGCGCTTTCTCTTACATCTCCACTGCAATGAATAAAACCAACTTCTCAACGCAAACTGAGCTCTTTGGGAAACTGATCTGTCACTGCCTAAATGTTAATCAAGATTTTAAACATTTGCAGCCTCATCAAAAACTCATGAATTTATACCTGGGAAGAAAAAACAAAAATGCATACCTGTAGCAGAAAGCCTGCCCCCTGCTCCAAAGCAGGCTGTCAAAGATAGCATTTGTCTTAACAAAGAAACAACACTTCTCCCATTCCACTTCAGCCTGCCCTCCCCTCCTCTTTCAGCATTAGGCACATAGTACAGAAAACCTGAAAAAATAAAAGCTTTGCAAGCACCCTGAAAAGTTGTCTGGCAGCATTACCAGCAGGCAGTGATCCCCTACAAGAATAATTCATCAGCACTGGCAGGCGATCAGAGTGCATGTCAAGGCAACGACCTTAAGTAAACAGGGGTCCTTGCACACAGGCCTTAATTTTCATGGTACAATAAGTACAGCACAAGAACATGTGTAAGATAACCCAACAGCAGCAGCTGGTGCTTTTTGCTTCTGCATTAAGCAATGTGATTAGGTCAGCCACATGCAGTTTGTTTTTCATCTTCTCTCTGGGGAGAGAGGGTGTGTAACAGAGCAGGATGTTAATGTTGTGGGCAATTTTAATTAACTTGCTGCTGCATAATTACATTATAAAAGGTGAAGCTGAAAAAAACCCTTTGCACTTAGTGAAGAATAGACATCTGTAACAGCCATTAACTCCTGCAGAAATCTATTCCATGGAAAGCACAAGTTATTTGATATTTAGAAGCTATTCAGAAGTTTCTGCTTCTTCAGTCTAGCTTCACTTGAACTCTAAACAGACAGCCCAGTATTAACACAAGTATCCTGCAATGGCAGAACCAGTTCCCACATTTGTCACCCCTGCCCCAGCACGTTTTACAGCCTGCCCCTTCAACACGGGGATGCTCAGAGAAGCACAAGAGGGACACTGCTCTGAACAGGTGTTCACTGAGGAGCCACAGACCTAGAGAAGGAAACCCAGACCTAGCAGACCCTGGCTCAGGAATGTGAGTGTAGGTTCTCTATTAAAACATCAGCCATCATGAAGCCCTGCTTAAATTACCCAAACCTGTTTCCCCAATTCTATCAAATTACTATCCCTCACACAGAGATTTACTTCTTTTAATTTACAATGCATCTGAGCTTCCACCTACTCCAACCCCAATCTTCCACATCATACATAGATGTGTGAACAGGAATGGCTCACCTGCCTTTCAAGAAGTGCTTGGGGCTTCAGTAACTGGTAAAATCAGCTTGATAAAAGATGACCTTAACATTTTAGAAACATGGAATGGATCCTGACACGGATATAACCATTAGATGACCATTTTAAATATGGGCTTCTTGTCTATTCTAATGAACAAATCATGTGAAATGCAGCATTTCTAAATTAGTATTATGAATATGGTATACTCCGAAATGAGGATAAAGAAATTCAGACACCAGATTTTTCAGTCATTTCCCTCCAATATACTGAACAAATGTGAAAGTGGTTCTAATCTGTTTTTTAGTAATAAAAAGGAATACAACATAAAAGATTGCAAAAATAAACTCTGAATTTCACAGCAACCACTTGAAAAATTCTTCTTTTCACCACCCAATTCATTACACCCAAAAGGCCAGCAAGAAGTCTGACAGCAAGCAGCTAGGGCACTCCAAAGGCCACGCAGCGGTAAAGAATCTCCACAGATAACCAGAAACAGAAGGAAGTAACATCAGGGCTCATTCTGACACAGGCTCGACATCAGAATCACCATCCAGCCTGAAAGCTGCCAGCAGAAGGAGTATAATGGCAGGGGCAGCAGAACCCCCATCCCCATTGGTGGCTGGTGCCTCAAGGTCACAATGTCAGCAGGTTCTAGCACCAGTGGGGAACCAAGGAGGCGGGGTGGGCTATAAGAGAGGAGAAAATCGAAGCAGGAGCAGCCCTTCCCAGATCTCTCAGGTAACACCACAAACTTACAGCCTCTCACCCCCTCTGCAGTTGCACACAACAAAGAAGGTGTTTACAGTTACTGATTACAGTGAATATACAAAAACTTTGTGTAGGATCCCCAATAATTTTGTTTTAAGCTGTACAGAAAGAAAACACAGAACAAGAGAGATGGGTAATAAAAAGGAAGTACTAGGAGTACCAGCATCAGAGAGAAATGTCCTAGGATGGCACTAACATTTACATGAAGGTTTAGGAGGTTTCCTTTTTTTACTTACCAAGTCACAGGGACTTAAACTTGTATTCTGGCCTGCTCACAGGAATCCAGAGTTAATCAGGTCAGCTAACATATTCTATTGCAGCCTAAGCAAGAATTCAATGCTTACATTAATACTATGATGAGAAATGCTGAGTTCAGAGACAAGAACACATGACCAGCAAGAGAGAGGCTGGCAACTTGAAGCGCTGTTGAACACTGTGCTGCCATCACCTCCTGTATCTATTCCTACCAAGCTGGTTTCAGTTCCAAAAGGCCAAACAGATGAAATTTATCCTCCCAAGATCAAACATTCTTGGAATTTATACGTTTTCTTGCAAAGATTGACATCAATACCACCCTCAATAAAAAAAAAAAAATAAAAAAAAAGCATTCTTATCAACATCCACTCAAGATCATATCAGTTTCAAGACACTTTATTACTACTAATTACAGCATTTTTGCTAGATAGCATGAATAAAAATCATAAACACTTCCACAGCCTAGCTCAGTCTCACTCATTTTGCTTCCATATGTTTGACATACAAAGGATTGTCAGTGACCCTTCAAGTTTACTGGGATCAAACTCAGAAATAAGCATTTCCTTTAAAACACATTTCCTATGGGATTATTTGATAAAGAGGAGTTCACGATCATCTCAAAATGCACAATTAAAATATATTTATGTGTTTCAGCTACCAGTTCTTCTCTTATGTGCACCACACACTGACCTGCCTGAACACAGAAGACTGAATTAAGGTCAGTAATTGTTTACTCTGTTTTTTAGTGTTTATAAAGAGGGCTTGCACAGTGCCAATTGCAAAATAAACAAAGCCCTTACAAAAAGACTGAAAACCATTTCACTTGCCTTAAATTTGTTATCCTTTTGCATTTGATACAAAACAATTTACAAAATTGCCAAAACCCTTCTCCTGCTGTTTGTGTGCACTTCTGTTTGCTCACTCTCAGCCTCTCCTACGCTGGCCTAAAGCCACATGGAGTTATTCTGCAAGAGAATCTGCCTTAATTTGATAACCTAATGACAAGCAGAAGCCACCCAGCATGGTGCACCCTCTTGCAAGAAGCACTCTCTTACCTGCCACTGTCAACACTAGCAAAAACAACAAAAGAAAAAAAATATATAAAAAGTAATATGAATCTAGAAAGTTGGCTCCTTTATTTGGAAGCTACTTTCATCCAAATGTTTTTCTACAAAAACTCACAACTGCAGCACTTAAGTAAACTTACAGGAGCAGGTAACTAAAATTAACTTGTTTCTTTAAAAAAAAGAAGATGCAAAAAGCCTGTAGCATTTTATAAATAGATTGGCTAAATCCATAGTAAGCAGATGCCAAAACCATTTCAGAAATAAGGAACAAAGGCAGCTATCTATAATAAATATACACAGAACTGAAAAGCAAACAGGTTTTGAAATATAACTTGCAAGCTTAAAAATCAGCAATCATCTGGGAAATTCATTCACATCTTACACGAATTTCTACCAGCAAAGGAATAAATGCTGGAAATCCTTTTAATAGCAGCTGAATTGACTTATGTATCTGAGAGCAGAACCACTAAGAAAAACGTAACAGGATGGCACATTAGCATGTCTCTTACTGGGAAAGACAATCTTGTTTCTCTAGTCAATCACAGTGCTTTGAAATTTTGATTTTGTACATAAATGAGAACCAGTAATTGCAAGTCACTTCTGTCAAAATTATCTGAAAGCTCCTCAAGCCAAGCTGAAAGGACTTGTTACACTTCTCCGGCACATATTCTGACCAGCTCTCTATTCAGCTCATAGACAGAGATTCGGCTTTCTGGTTGTGAAATTTTCATGTTAATTGAATGACTACAATTCTTGTGTCACAGGAGTACCAGCCAAAACTGTCTCCTTTCTTTCACTGCTTTGAAATTACTCTGTTCATTTAAGCTAGAGCAAATCAAAAAACAAATGAAGGTCAGGAGTAAAACCAGAATTGTTGAATGCAAATAATTCTTCATTTGGGCAACCCTACGCTTACTTCCTAGCTTGGTTACTGCTGAAAATAGAGAACCTGTTTAGAAATATGTTATAATCTTAAGTTACTTTATCAAGTAATCTTTTAATAACTTTAAGTTATTCGTAAGTCTCACCTCATGGTAACTTTTGCCAAATGAAAATAGGGATAAAGGGTTTAGTGTGCGGCACAGCATCTCAGCCTCTCTTCATCTACTTAATTGCAAGTTAACATTCACACCATTCCTGACCCCAGTCTGGAAAATGCAGCCAAGGGTTGGGTGGTCTCAGATGCACTCTGACACTGATCACGTATTCATAAATAAACAAGATCAATTCCTGTTGGATGTCTAGAAGAGCAGTTTCTCAAGAAGCCTTACCTCCTATTAAGTCAAGAAAAAGAGTATCTTCATGCCCTCTGAAGAAACTGTACCCTTACAAATTCCAAAGGAGGCACTGCTTTACTGAACTGCCTGAACTCACCATACACAGGCGACAAGCAGAAAGCTCGCAAAGAAATTCAGCTCTGTCTCTAGATCATCTGAGGCATCTGACAGCCCCCGATTGTCTCTTCTTTTCCACTATGATAAATGTTTGGTGCAACTTTGTCACAGCTATTTAAAAATCTCCCTATCATTCCTCTGCAAAAATATGAACTTTGACTTTCTGTTTCATTTTTCATTTTCAAGACATGCACTTTGCCCCAAGAATGTTTAGTTTCCAGCTCTCTGAAAGATTCAGTTTTCATTATTTTCAGGCTCCACAGTGCTGGAGGTTTTGTTTTTTTTTTTTTTCCCTATAGTCATAATTCCCTATTTGGAGCATTAAAGTATCAAGTTGGATAAACTTGATTATCTCGATTAAAGGACTTGTCCCATTTGTCTGAAAACTATGCTACAGCTGTTTTGACAAGACGCTTCACTGAATACAGAGCTTTACTTCAGCACCAGACGACCAAGTACTTCAGGACTCTACTTCTGACAAGCTGCGTGACCACACACTGCTCACAATCCGTGCTATAGAAGTTAAAGATCAAACTTCCACCAGAAGCTCCCAGAAAGCCAATTTCTAAACCCCATGTTTTAGACAATAATTTATTATTAGAAGGATCTTTATTTGTCAAATACATTTTAGAATAGATGTAATACACAAAGTGAAAACTAAGCTACAGCATCCCATCCAGGAGAACTTCGTAGGAAGGCAGAGGGAAAAGGTGATATTTCGTAATTAGATACAGAGACAAACGAGGAGCAAACAATTGATTCCAGAGCAGATATTAACAGTGAGGTATCTCAAGTGTCCACAATAATACAGTTAGTACATTAAACTTGTCCCACTGATCCAGAAAAAGGATAATTTCCACTAGAATATTAGAGCAAATTAAAGCAGGTACCAATAGGTGCAAGCAACAACATGTACAGTTTCGACCTACAGCTGTGAAGCCACCAAACTGGCTATCACTCTTACAAGCAGGCACAACTTCTGCTCTACAAGACACAGCAAGCATTTAAAGAAGAGATAAAACGCTTGGATCGATAATTTTAAAAAGTGGAATTTCGCTGCATAGCACTGACCTGTGACAACATACTATAGTAAAAAGGGGTTCAGGCAAAACAAATTGGGTATCTCACCTCTTCTACTACCTCCAATTCCACATAAAAATATAAAATATTTCAATTTTGATTGCATAAACTAACTCCTGTGTTTCACAGGTGAAACACATGCACAGTAAGTGCTTGGTCACAGTAATAGAAATTTTCATTAAAAAATTCAGAGTTATCTTTGAATCTATAGGGCTGTTTTTTCTTTTTAAAAAAGTTTAGAAGCAACTGGAAACAGCAGATAAGACAACTGATAACTGGATCTGACAAGAAGCTTTCCCTATTTAAAAGCCTGAAATATTGGCCTTGAAATCATCACTTTTCTTTCCGGCACTAGTCACCAGAAAAGTAAATTACTCATGACCCAGATTCCCAGTGATGACCGAGCTGCTTGCTCCCTATTAGAATCATCAGGCACTCAGAGCCTGCACAGCCTGGTGCTCGTTCGTCTAAGACATCTGATGGTCCTCCATGCCGCACAACACACACAGAGGTACCACACTCCAGTTCTGCTGTCTCCACAAGCAAGAAACAGCAAGCCAGTCCATCTGGGCTGGCAGATGACAGCTCTGGAGAGTCTCCATTTGAAGGAGAAGTGTGCAAACTTCAAATCACAGCAGTATTTTCAACAGCAACATGGCAGATCTCCAGTCAAGGATGAGACACCTCAAAGCAGAGATTCGGAAATCTCTCAAGCGATGCCTCAGAGGGCCTCCTATCAATGTGTGTCTTTCAACCTGAAAGCACATCAGAAAAAAAGTACAAGAAAACTTCTAAATCCCTCAAATGCACAGGCATGTCATTCAAAGGAAGCACTTTAGTTTGAAACCATTTTGAACTAATGCTGTGTGCTCAGCTTCTCCTATTTTCTTTGCTCTCTTCTGCTGTATTTGCCATATCTGAGTAATCGCCCCGATTTATGGTAAGCACAGCCATTCTTAAAGTAAGTCAGATAAAACAGAAACTGCGTGTAGATTCAGTTTCGCTATCAGCAACAAACAGAAAACATCAATTAAAAAAGCAACCCTGCCATTATGTTCTTATAGAAGACACATCGACCTAAAACTTGGCACAAAGTTTAGCTTTTTGGCAAGGCTGGAAAGCGGCAGAGAGCCTTCGACAACTTTAAGCTGGTGTCCACGCTCTGAGAGAGGAAAATAAGAGCAAAAACGAAGGAGCAAAGGCACATTCCGGGCAGCATCTGCAGCCCGGACCCGGGGCTTTGTGCTGATACACAGGCGCACGGAAAGCGGAGCCCAGTGACAGCCAGCTCGTGTGCCGCCACCACGCCGAGAGGACACTGAAATAAGAGAGCGACGGCAGGGATCAGCCCGGAGCCGGAGGAGGAGGAAGGGTCCCCGCGTGGCCCCAGCAGTGCCGAGGGCGGCCACAGCCCGGTCAGCCGCAATGACAACCACGCTCAGTGCGGGCAGGGCTTGGGCTGCCCTGTGAGTGGGACGCGGCGCTACCAGCGCCCCACGCCAGGCTCAGCAGCACGGACGACTTCTGGCCCACCGCCCGCACCTCACCCACCACCCGCAGCCCTCGGCCCGGCCCGCCGCGCCCACCTGTACTGCCAGCCCTTGGCGCCGCGGCCGCCTCCGCTCTTGCCACTGCC
>JANHGB010031117.1:0-13356 GCA_026283785.1 Coracopsis vasa
GGCTAGACTCACAGGTGGTTTTAGTCTTGAGTGCTTTTTGAAAATGAAAATATGCAGTCAGCTTCAGCAGCATGTCAGCCGTTTTCCCTTGGGTGACAGGCTGTCCTGCAGCATTCAAAGTATTCCTCCTCTTTCTCAGTACAGAGTTTGTCTTTTAAACTGGGTCTTTAAAACCATTACTTTCTGTAAGAAAAGTGTTTGGTTTAAAGCAGAGTTTTGGAAAGGGGCATTTAAGAAATTATTACATTTTTATTTCAAAACATTCAAACCCAAACCAAAACAAAAAAGCTGCCTATTAACTCACAGGAAATTCTGATTGAAGTAGGTGTCCTTATAAGACCCTCCTGCAAGAAATTCAAATGAAGAGAAGGGGAGGGAAAGAGATTTTTAAGTAAACAAGTGAGAAGAGCCAGGGAAAACAAGAGCAATGAGCAGAGTCTCAGGTGGCCAACTTGGCGGAGCGGGGCGTGAAGGAAGGAAGAGGCTGTGGGACAACGAACTGCTGGCGTTTTACAGTAGTCGGGGAGTCTCCAGAGTTTTTGACTTTAACCACAAGTTGCTTAACAATACTGTATGCTCCTTTTCTTTCACATCCAGCCCCAGTCATGTGGGTAAATTGCCCTTTGAGTCAAGAGGGTGAACGCAGGTGCACGAGTGGTGTTGTGGATGGTGCTGTTTGAGAGGAGAAGGAGGTCCGGCAGAGGGGATGTTTCACTGCCCCTAGAAATCACAGGAGTCAGGATGAGAAAAGACAGCTCCTGACTCAGGTCTCGGTCCCCGGACAGAGAGGGCTGGTGAGTAAACAACAAGTGAGGGGCTGAGTGACTGTCCTGTAGACAGGGCAAGTTGCAGCTAGAAAAAAATTTGTTGTTTTTGTTTGTTTTGTTTTGTTTTCCTGAATCCAGTGGAGGTCTTCAAGTGCCAGAAGAGAATGATGACATGGGAGAAATGGTGTGTTTGTAACTTCCTAGCAATGGATGCAGGAGAGCAGAGGATTCACTAGCAAAGAGGGAGATGTAAGCTGGCACTTCAGACATCAACTCGTTGCTGTGGCTATCTACCAAGCATTGACAGTTACTGCGAAAGACGTACTTGGTTCATGTTTGTAAGTGGAGATTAACCTTGGCTAAGACTCTGCAAGTTATAAAACCATTTCAAGTTAAGAAATGAAATACTCCCCAGGTTAAAGATTGCTCAGGTTATATCTCATCCTCACGAGAATTTCTAGCATGGATCTGCAAATCTGAAAGTTATTTAAGTACCCTTTTGCAGCCTGAAATGCTAGCTGCAATAATGGAGAAACTAACTGAATGACAGAAAAGCAAACCCTGAAATAGTTACCATTAACACCAGAAGGTTGGGGGTGTGTTATCCTGTGGTTTTCTGTGCTTAGTAGTGATGTGTCATCATAAAGAGCATACATTTAATGGCTGAACAATGCCGTGCATGGTGTCACCTTCCCAAGGGCTAACTGTGCAACAGCTTCTCCGAACTGCTGAATTTCCACTGCTGAAACAGTTCATTAAAAAAGAATCCTTATACAGCTGGGAATTATAAAACTGTGCAAGAGCCTGTGATGCCAAGGACCTTCATTTAGAGGCACACCTATGTTTCTAGTGTTTTGGAAGCTGGTCCTTTCCAAAAAATCTTTCTATAGATGCTAAAGCAAGAATGAATCTGGCCACAGTCCATTCACCATGAGTGATTGTATCTTAAAGGGACATTCCCTCTCATTAAAATTTCTAATTCTTCACATGTTTCTGGTTAAAAAACAAAACACAAAAGAACCAAACCTTGTGCCTATGTCAGTGTCTTAGCTGTATAAATTTAAACATTCCATTGTAAGCTAAGATTATCTTGCCTCTTGCCCACTGAGACATGTGGGTTTGGCTTTATGAGACTCCATAACTGGCCTGCTTGAACCCTGTCCAGCAAGTTTTCATCTAAATTGATTAGGACTTGGAACGTTATTTTCTTGGACAAATTGTGTTCTAATGAAGAGAACACTCCCTCACAGCTGTCCTGCCAGAAAGCCAAGATTTTTTCTGTCTAGAAATCATCCCAAAGTGACCCTTAGATAAAGTTCAGAATCCATTTTCATTTTTTAATTAAGAAAAGGTTTGCTTAATTCCATTCCATACATTTCAGTGCTAAGCAGCTGACATACGATTGCCCCTAAAAATTTATTTTAAAGAATTTGGTTGTGATGTCAGATCTGCCACAGACAATACATTTCTAAACACGCTGTTTACATTAATGCAAAGCATAAAGGCTGCTTCAGTGAGAGAAGTGTCTCACCCAGATACCTGTAGATTGCATATAGAGCAAACTCAAAGCTCTCTTCTCCACACAATTAATTTAAACATTGATGAAGACAAACAGGGGACAATGCTCTAAAGCCTTACCCAGGCACCAAGGATTTCTATGATGCCTTTCTCTAGGAACAAATGCAGCCACCCAGCAGGTTGCTTCATCAGCTCACCTTCAAGCCCAAGAGTGGACTGGCTGGAAAATCCTGTCCTTAATTAATGCTGGCCAAATGAAAGAAGGCATTTCTCCTCAAAAAAGGTCCCTGGCCACTCTAATGTAAGAGCCTTCCACGGTCAGGATGGACACACCTTTTCTTTTTAGCATTTTGCTCCATAGTTCTCCCAGATGTCCCAGCTGGAAACCTCGATAAATGTTTCTGTTATGATTAGCCTATCTGGAATTTTTATTCTATGACCATTCCCATGGTACACAAGGACGATTTCATTCAATCCAGAATACCCAGTGGACATCCATGATTACATAATTTTGCTTATCTTGTAGCAAGAGTATTTCTAGGAACCAGGAGTACAATTTGAGGCAAGATCAGATACTTTCTAGTCTTGCAAAAGATGGTTCTGACCCATGCACCTATGTGGCAATAACATGCCTTCAGCATGGTTTCAGAATTTTGCTGGCACACGGCACTCAGAAATCAAAGATGCTTGTTCACAGAAATTCAAAGGAACAGGTCTTTCAAGGAACATGACTTCCCAACTCTTTAAATATCAGGTATATCTTCAACAAGACAGGAAACTGAGGCAAAGTCACTTATGCTCAATGTTGAATGGAATTTGACTCTTTCAACTACTAACAATGCTTATAGAAGAAAAGTAAATCACAAACAATTGCTCTGCTACACAAGTAATTAGCATCGTGGTGTTGCTTGTGGAAAACAGGTCTGACAGTAAACTTCCTGTGCTCTCAACAGACTCTGCTTGCTCATACTTGCAAGGCACATTGAGCTGCAGAAATTTACCTGAAATCCCACACAGAAAGATGATAGCTGCTGCAGTTACTCTCCAATGCCTTCACTGAAAGCTGGTCCAGTCAAATCAACATGGTTAGTCAACTGCATGATTAGATAAGCTTATGCTGCTTTGGCAGACAGATTCAGATGGGAAAATATCACAGAACTCAGCTAGAGGCCATGTCATCTTTGCTTATGGACTAAGAAAACTGCTTACATTTGCAGCCATTGCTTTGAGCCCATTGTGTTTTGTTTTTTTTTCCTATGTGCTCTTAAACCAACTCATTGGAACCTAAATATAATAACAGGGAATGAACAGGAACAAGATTTGCTACTGCTTTATTGCACTGTATTCTGCAGCCAGCTATTGTCTGGAAATGTGGTTATAATGGGCAATTTATACAACATTAAACCCTCCTGAAAGCACACACAGAAACAGTGATATAATCATGCTTGGAGTGGTTATCCTTAAACGCAAGCATGGGTTCAGTACCCAGTGGAGAGTGGCAAGAGAAGCTATGGGCCCAAGGCAAAACAAAGACCAGATGCCAAGAAACATCCTTGTTAGCCTTTGCCAGAGTTTGTATTTTTAGAGTCATTGTGCAGTTTAATTAAGTTGGTAACATCCAGATGAGAAAGTGGAAAAAAATGTGAAGGCATAGGGAGATGAAATGCTAAAGCATTGAAAGATGTCACCTCCTCTGTGAAATGCTTACATTGTGAAATAGAAAGAGAAGAAAGAACAAGTCATTTCAGGATACGTCTGGAGTGAGAGATAAGACCAGAAGATTACATCTTCTAGTAGTCTTCCACAAAACCTATTTATTTGCATTCTATATCATGAGGGCTGATTCTGAACACAAATCAACATGGCACTAAATGGAGAACAGACAAGATGATGAACTGAAGTTTAAGAAATAGGATTTTATTACATTGTGGCACTTTCAAGACCCTGAGAACTTGATCCACATGTTTCCTGAAGATACTAACAACACTCACAAAAGCTGAAGGTTTGATCAAGCCTAAGTCATCACAGAATGATGAACTCTGAGATCAAGGATGCAAATGGGATTAAGAAAGCAGTAGAGAGAGCGAGCGCAGAATTCAAGTCAACCGTTGTGACCACCATTGGTGATCCCTGTGTGCTACAAGTTGATCACAGGCTTTAAGTCTTTTTCAGTTGTATTCCAGCTTGTTATACACACTAAACTCCTCTCCCTGTTTGTCTGTTCCACAGTGCTGGATGTGAGTAGTTTTGTGAAATTAAAGGAAGCTTTTAAGCATAAAGCCAAAGCTGTTTAGATAGACAGACAAACTGCATTGTCCCCTGGGGAGAAGTCCAAAAGGCTGAAGTTGCAAAAATCACATGAGTATTTCCTGCCTTCACCTCAGGTAACAACTCCTTTGGTGGGTCTCGAATTGCAGGTATCGAAACCAGAGAAAGAAGAGATCTACTACCAGTATTTTTGCCCCTCATCAGTGCAGAAAGCAGAGGACTTTGCCCTAGCTTGTGCTCCTTCGCACATGTGGCTGCCATTGTCTTGCTGCATGACTCAAAGACTGGCATGCAAGCAGTCCCCTCTGTGCATGGGCAGACAGGTAGGAGACTGACAGCAAGACCAGACATTACATTACCTTTAACTCTTACGTACCCAGTAATTAATCAGCACCCATTTCACAGAAGTCGTGGACTTCCAGCATCTAGAGCAGCCCTGGCTTAGCAGTCTACTTGCATGTTGAATTTCTACTGTGCTTAAATGACAGATTTGCCCAGGGATTTGGTCTCCAAATAAAAAAAAAGAAAAAGTGCTGAGTACCAAATACAAGCTCTTGGTAGTCAGTGTTTTGCAAAATCCACCCTTGTTGAAGGACTGCAGTGGTGTACCCTCTGCTGCTAAATGGAGGGACAGAAGGGTTACAGGAAAGGCACACTTGAACTCCCTGTAGTCAATACACAGTATTGTAGGGAATGAGCCAAAATGTCAACGCTAAGGAAGAAAAACATGGAACCAAAGGGAGATGGAAGTGGAGTAGAAAGATCAGACTTATGGACAAATTAATGAACCAGCAGTACTGGGAAATGGGAACAAGCTGTCAGAACTTCATCTCTTACAAGGGACAAAGAAAAAAAATCATAATTTCTGATGCTTTTGATGGAAACAGAGTTATGCAAGACTGATATTGTTCATGCTGATTTAATTAAGACTCTGTCAGCACTTTCAAGCTTAATTGCCCTGGTATTTTACATTTATAGAAATCAGTTATAAAACCGTGCTCTACACTAAAAATCAGTATTCTATAAATGGTCCCAGTCCTAGAAGGGTCACCTTTCTGGCACAGCAAGCTCTTGAGAGCATCCCACTTATGCATTAAGATATCTGCAGCTGAAAAGATTACAAGCTCATGCCACACTCCTTGCCCACAGAGTCCTCTTGTTGCAGTTTGTGGGAATCTGGGGTGTCAAAGGAATGCAGATTCAAGCTTCCTGGCAGCACCCCATCATGGAAATTATTTCACAGAGAATTAATCCCCAATTCTGACACTTCTTGTCATGTTAGATTCAAATCTCCGCATTTGCTGAGCCGTAATGAGCTTGGAAAGGCAAGGACTAGACAGTGGACTTGCACCAGTTGTGAACATTACAGTTTCTGGGCTGGTTAGTAACAGAAGCAGTTCTCTATGTAGAAAAAGCAGCTGCTCTGGATGTCAGCAACAGCCCATGGGTAGTGTATACCACAAACCTCAGCTACTGTCATGTACAGTCCTATTCATCAGGTCCATCACAGCTCTAGCACTAACTTCTGAAGCTGTGGGACATGCCTTTCTTCTTGCCTTAGTAGCCAGCCTGGAGTCACTAGTGAAATCAGTCTTTAGTGGCTTGCCTCAGGGAATACTATAGATAAGATTCAAATAGAGGCAGCAAAATTTATACCAATGAGAACAAACTAACACTCCCAGAAAATCCCATGTTCTGTAATTGTTATTGCTTCATCAGTGACAGGAAAGAGCAGTGTTTTAAAATAGAAGGTCACTTAATTCAATTTCCCTTAAGGCACAGAAAATAAGCTTCCACGAAGTGGTATCAATTGTTCAACAATAACATGCTCTCCTGACTGAAAACTGGGTTAGGAATTTGTATTGTATTTTAACAAAACATAATTCCCAGCCCAGTTTCCTCCTCCTTGAGATAACCAGGAAGATTCCACCTCAGTGATTACTGAGTTAGACTATGTGGGTCAGTTGATATATAACCAATGTCCAGCTTCTCCACATACCTACTTACTAGAGGCTGGTGGATCCACTCCGTGGGTTTAGGCACACAAAGGCATTAAAGGAGTTGGCTGCTTAAATACCTTTGTAGATGTGCATCCTTATCCTCTGTGCTGAGACTCAAGGTTCAAAATTGCATCAGCTCAGGTGAGGTCAGCTATGCACAGGACTCACATCCTTGTCTTTCCTGGGTTACAGGGCACACAGAAATATAAATCTCAGGGTACCAAAAAAAGGGAAAGAAAAAAACACTCAAACCCCACATTTCAATAAGGTTTTCTTACAAATTTTACAATGAGGGTTTTTTACACATTTTACCTCTTTCTGATAATATGGAAAGTGTTAAGAACCAAGAGTCATGTATTTACGTGTGAAATATCTTTCTGAAAGTTTGTCATAAATGTGGCTCACACCACAGGGATGGCCACATTTTCCAAGTTTGTGCAGCAGGAAGAATATTTCCTAGGGAATAAGGTCAAAATATTAGTATTCAACTGAATCAGTATGGGCCAAATTAATGAAGTTATTACTCCATCACAGACTTCCACACATGAAACCTGAGAAAGCGTTTGTATCAACAGCACATCAATCCATGGTGCTGGTCAGTGGAACAAAAAAACTAACCTTCAGTTTCAAAGCTTCATTTAACTTTGGCACAGAAAGGTTAACTTTTGTTTAAGCAATGCTTCTGAACAGATAATGTTAATTAAATGTTTGCATTCAAATCTTATTACACAGTGAAATAAATTTGCTTTCTATATAAACACTGTGCAGCCAATACAGAACAGAAAGTTGCAGGGGGGGCCAGACACTAATAAGTAATAGTTCAATCCCATGGACCTTTTCAAAGCTAAAAGCAAGGAGAGGGGAAATGTTTGCCTTCTCCCAACTCTGTGTACATCTAAGTTTCTTTTCATGCTCCAGGGATTTGCAAAATTATATTTTTTAATATTCATTTTTCTTCTACTCTAATGCTGCTTAAAACTCCTTCTCCAAGCCTAAGAATGACGTAGCCATTGAACACAAATTATGATCAGTAAACCAGAATCTTGTAGCAGAACTTGGTAAGTCAAATGCCAAGTTAGCCCTGATATGAAGCAAAGCAGCTAAATCATCCATCCAGACGGAAAATGTTGTCAGTCCCTTAACTGTAGTGGTTTTAGTTGCACTACAGAGAGGTGCACAATTTGGCTTTGTTAAGCAGACATCATGGAACTATTTATTCTGTCCACAAGTTGAACAGGAAGTTTATTAAACTTGTATATTGCTGAATGTATCACCTGCTGCTGTGTTTCGTATCGGAATGCAAAATTGGATGGTCCATTTCTGTACTGACGTAATGTACTGCCATGCGGAGGATTTCTCTTCCAGCCTAAGACCTATTTCTTTGACCCCAGGAGAACACTGGATGTTGTGCATCCAATTCCTGACAAGAATGCTTCATTTTGCTCTTGAGCAACCACTTCTGAGCAAGCCAGGAGCAGAATCCAGCTTTTCTTGGCTGGAAGAATTGGGATGTCCCAAAATGAGGCTTTTTAACAGATGAGTGAAAAGCAGAGAGCCCAGAGGACCATCCATCTCCAAAGAAAATCATACAAATCAACAAGGAAAAATTCCTCTTTTTAAGTTGGACTTTCTACGATGCTAAAACAGCTGTGTGCTGTTGGGCTTAGCTCTGCTCCAGCATACCCCTGAATATCCATTTGACTGTCTCAACGAAGCCCCCAGGGAGAGAAGGGCTCCTGGGTCTACCTCCAACAGATGCGAAAACAAATCAACTTTAAACATGCCCTAGATTTCTTGTGGGAGACTGCATGGTTGGACAACTCCTTTTTGCAGCAGACCTTCTTGCCACCCCAGCATACCATCGCTCTCCCTCCCGTGGGCTGGACACTTCCCTTCTGTCAGGCTTGGCAAGGCCGTGGCTTCCTCCCCTGCTAAAGAGGAGGGTTGCAGCCAGCACGACTGCTGGGGACATGCTTGTTGCTGCCACCAAAGCATGCGCTCTGGCAGGCTGCAAACATGGTGCTGCTTCCTATGCAGGAGAGCTCTTACCTTCCCCCAGGATGTGAAGTTCTGGTGCAGGATGTTAGTGAAGTGCAGGCCAACGGTTGGAAATACAGCATTATATTCACCTGAAGGCCCCATAAGGAAGAAAATGGGAGTGATGACCAAGCTTTTCAGACTTTACCTGCTGAACCACTAAGTCCTCCTGCAAATGCATCAGAGAGAACAAGAATCCTGGACCCGTTGGAACAAGTCCAGAGGATGGTCACAAAGATCATCAGAAGGGCTGGAGCACCTCTCCTATGAAGACAGGCTGAGAGAGTGGGGCATGTTCAGCAGGGAGAAAATAAGGTTCTGGTGAGACCTTAGAGTGGCCTTCCAGCACCTAAAGGGGACCAAAAAGAAATTCACAAGGGCATTTAGGGACAGGACAAGGGGAAATGGTTTTAAGCTGAAAGAGAGTAGATCTAGGTTAGGTACAAGGAAGAAATTAGTCACTATGAGGGTGGTGAAGCACTGGAACAGGTTGCTCTGAGAAGTTGTGGATGCCCCATCCCTGGCAGTGTTCAAGGCCAGGTTGAATGGGACTTGGGGCAACCTGCTCTAGTGGAAGGTGTCCATGCCCATGGCAGGGGGGTCAGAACTAGATGAGCTTTAGGGTCCCTTGCAACCCAAAGCATTCTGTGATTCTATGAGTAATTTTTGTAGTTTCTCTTGTCTGTGAAGAGAGCTGTTGAGCAATGACTTACCAATAAAAGCTGTGGGGCAGAATTGATTGTTCCCCACTGTATTTGCCCTCTAGAAATAATTTATAGTTCAGTATCAATTCCAAGTAATTCCTCTTCACCCGATGCAAGTCTTCATTTAACAGCAAATAGTGTTGTTTTCAGACCTCTCTTAATACCCTGCAATGTGCATGTATTTTGGTTTTGTTTTTTTTTCATTTAGCCAGTGAACAACCTCTCAAAGTGGACAGTTCAAAAGACTGCTTGTTTTCAGTGATAATAGTACAAAATACACTAAGTGTTTTGTCCAAAGAATCGCTCCCAGATTTACTGCAGGCCAACTGGATTCATAAACTGTTCACAGATAACTGGACAGATTTAAAGTAGGAAACATTCTCTTCTCTGTTTGTGCTAATTTTTTCAAAATCGGATGACAAGTACAAAATCAGCATGATGTATCATTTTACAAATGGTAAAGGCCCTTCTCTGACACTACACTCTTCATAGCAGGCTGCAGAAGGTAATTTAAGATGCAGGCATTTTTCAAAATATGAATAGAGGCACACTCATCCAAAGCACACCAATCTTTTTGGCCTGTTCTGAACAGAGAAACTTTAACAGCTATAAATATTTCGAGCAGGCTGGATATCTCTTGAGATGGAGAATTACATCTTTTCACTTCTAGCTTAATTCAGCAGGAGCAGGCAAACTCCAGCATATGTACAGGCATGTGAACCCAACTGCCATCCCTCAACACGCCTTTGTGGTCTAATGCTAATGTAATTGTTCATTCTGTTTCCACATCTCGCTTGCTTGCTTGGCTTTGCATGTTACTGAACCTCAGCATCACCTCCATGAATTACCACAAAACACGGGGTAGCAGGGACCCCTGGATTGTTACCCAGCCCAACCTCCTACTTGAAGCAGATCAATCACCAGTGTCAGAGCAGACCTGCAGGTTCATCCACTGTCCCACCCATGAGGAAGTTTTGGCATAAAAAACCATAGCAACATTCAAACTACAACCCTGCCTGACCTGGTGACTGCTTCAGGGACCACCTGAATCTTTACAGTGGTCAGGAATTTCCTCCTGTGAAGAACAAAGTGGGGAATGAAGGTCCTCAGCTACAAAACAGTTAGTACTGCTTCACCAAGCCTGAACAACATTATGAATTTTTACAGACTGTAAAAATGACCAGATTCCAAGCTTTGAGGCAGGGAGAAAAGCTAACTATACACTGTAATTACATTTTCTCTAGACTTACCTATCTGTACGTGAAAGCTGAAAACACTTAGTACAAAGCAGAGAGGAACTTAAAGCATGCACGTTTATTTCAACCAGCTTCCAGCATTCTTGCTCAAAGTAAATGCACAACAGATATAAAGTTTTAGTGTCACAGGAATTCTTTTTTTCTACAGTGCTTTTTAAATTGTTATTTTGCCTGTTCCCATTTCAGATAGTTAACATTCATGCGTATATAACCTACTTTTAAAGGACAGGGACTAGTAGGGTAAGACAGCATAGGACACCGATCCTGATGTGTTCACCCAGCCACTGAGATCCCCCATACAAAAGCAAGTGGAACTGGTATCTCTTATATTAACACTTCTCAACATGTTCCTCATGCATGCCTGCAACAGGCCAACCAAAAATGATGACCCCCGAGGCAGCCTCCTGGGCAGGCCAGGTGCTAAGGAACACAATTTGAATATCTGACACCCTCATTTTGCTCTACAGATTTTGCCATTAGTTATAAAGCCCTACACGTTCTGTTCATTTGCATGGTGAAAAGGCTTTTACTGTAAAAATTTAGATATTTTCTGCAAGTTCACTAAAGTTCAGTAAGTTGTTTTTCCTCATTGCTAGCAACATGTCCACTTGAGCTGGAAAACTTCCTGGCAAAGTCTTTAACAGAGGAGTCAGTACTTGTCAGACCATGCAGAGAGCTCTAGAGCTCCCTTCTCAGCAAGCCTTACACCTTGCCTACAACTCCTGTGGCTTTGCACATGCCTGCAACTACATGCCCCAGAACCATATGCTAGTTTAAGAAGGCAAAAGAATTTTTTTCTTTTCTGAGTTTGAACTTTGGCTTTGTTTTGAAACCTTCCCCTTTTTTCCTGACTAATGCAGCTCATAAAGGAACACCCCCCTCAGGCCAAAAGCATGGAAGATGCTTGTGATGATCTGCCAAGATTTTAACAAGGGCGTCCTCAGCACCTCGAAGCTGCACATCAGTGGAATGTGGCCCATATTAATAATACTTTAACTTCTCTCAACACGCTCAGAGACAGCCTTGATGCCAACCCACAGGGTCCCGAGGCAGAATGACAGCATCCACACAGGCTATTAACCTGAAAGACAAACGTTTGCATTTTTTTGCTAATCCCCTCAAGTTCTTAGTATTTCGGAATCTCTTTCCTCATAGTCGCACTCACAAGACCATGGAATTACTTATTTTAGTCTGAAAAAGGCTAGTCATGTGCTGGCATTAATTGTGAGAACTGTCATTTATTACCATAGCACTACTGGTATATAGCACACTTATCAGACTTACAAATGAAAGGCTTTGTTCAGGAAATTGCTCAGAAGCATGCAAAACCTTTCTAAGGAAGAACACTGCTGGGATGTAGGTGTGAATCATTTGCAGTAGGCCCAGTAAGCACTTCTCTGCACATCCAGGAGTTAGCCTGGTAGGTATGGGCCCTGCCCTTCCACCCTATCCCTGTCGTGGTGCAAGCCAAGGAGTGGAGTACCGCCACAGCATTTAACCCAGTGTTACAAAGCTGTCGTCCACTTTTAAAATCTTGTACTAACATTCAAGCTGTAGGAGTGCAGACCAATCATTGCAGAAAGTGGGACAGGTCTTACAGTCTTTCTATGGTAGAAACCACTATGGCAACAAGAGAGATCAAGAACATCTTGATTTGAACATATGCCTTTGAATTACTTAATCAGAAAGAATATAATGGGCAACAGGGATTTAAACCAACCGCATTACCAAGGCAATTTCATATGGGTCTTATCGGAAGATGTTGCAACAAGGTACTATTGTGCATTGTTTATGTTTCCAAAATGACAAAATCAGAGGGCAGAACAAATGAAACTAAAATCCCAGGCTGCTTCACATAGTTTCTACACCTCAGCAAATCAAAGTCAAAGCAAAATCCTAAAACTTCCCCACATCATCTTCTCCCCTCTAACAAGAGAGGAAAGAAGGATTCTTAAGTGCTGTTAAAAGACTAACTCTTAGCATTACTTCTTAAGAGAACATAGTGGTGAAACTCCTTGTGCCTGGAGAAGAAAGCTGACAGAGGAAGGTGAAGAAAATACCAGCAATCCTGAGAGAAAGAACAGCAAGAAAGCAAATGTAGTATTACGAACTTGCTGCCAAGTGGAGGCAGATCTTTTCCTTGTTGACATGACACAGACTTTACTCTTGGGCTAGGTGTGCTGTACAGGAAAGAGCTGGGATCCCCCCCAGCTGCTTCACTGGTCTTGGTCTGGTTAATCTCTACCAGAAACACACTTGCCAACTCTCTCCCTTTTCCGACCATCGTAAGTATCAAGGTTAAAGATCAAAATCTGAAAACAAAACATGTTGAAAGATTTGTCTGCTCTGAAAATGAGAAGAAACCATGTCTAACTATTCAGACTGCATGCTTTTCAGTATGGGCCTGCTGGATTATTAGAGTTTACATGATAGCTTTCATCAGGGGATCACACACCACGGTGCAAACAAGCCACATGTTAACCCTGTAAGGCAGGAATACATCAAGATTTTCTGTATTTTACTGAGCAGCAGACTGAAGAACTAAGAAGTTTAGGGATTTGTGCAGGGTCATATAGAAGCAGCAGAACTGTGAAGGGAGCCTCCAACCAAAATAACATGGATGCATAGGAAAAAGTCCAAACTCCACTTCACAGTTTGTCTAATTCTCATGGGATCACAAGCCCTAAGATTTCACCAGGTCAAGTAAGCCACAGTCTGCTCAAGGATATACATTCCTTTTTTATCATGTAACCACCATGTGACCGTGACAAAAAGTTCAGGGATTTCTTTTCTCTAATATAGTCTC
>JANHGB010031117.1:14614-31376 GCA_026283785.1 Coracopsis vasa
AAAACAACCCCTGAGGAGCTAACCTTATTAATAACCTGCTTCTCCCCACTTAAAGTTGGTTCAGATAGAAACACTGACTCTCAAACCCAGGAAATTTTGAGTATGAAATTGTAACGCCCAAATAGGCATGGCAGAGCTCCCAGTGATTTCACACTGCCAGTTCTCAAGTTACAGAATTTGGAGCTGGCTTTAGAAGTGGCATCAACCAAACCTCCAAATCCAAATACTGAGATATCTTCAAAGTCTAGACCCAAATGTTATGACTTCAACCATTAGCTTGGACACATGAACATTTCAAGGAGGAAAAGTTGTTCTCGGTCCACTTGGGTGACAAAACGCACACACACGAAGGAAAGGTCAGAGAATGAGAGTTCATTTTGTGCTTTTATCATGTGTTAGGAGACATGGGTGGATGAAGAACTAACTGCTGCCAATAGAAACATTGTTTCTTATTCGCAGGGACATGCAGCAGCAAAACCAAGATCACTCAAAACAAATAGCACTGAAATTACTCAGGTCAAGGACAGTGGAGCCAAGGACACCCAAGAAGGGTAGGACACAGGTACCTGACATCATTTTGACATTTTAAAGGGACTTTTTAGGGTTTAACTCTCCTGGTCTGATGGAAAGAGACTCAGTGGTGTAAGAAATCTCTCTTCTTCCTTTCCTGTCCTTGAATTCTTTGAGGGGGGCAGTCAAGATCTCTGATTACAGACAGGCTTTCCATGCTGAGAAGGGCTCCAGAAAACAGCCTGCTGGCAAAGCGCACAGGAAGAGCAGAACTTACAGCAGTTGCAAGTGCAACCACCACAACAAAATAGTGGGTTTCATCCACCCACCAAGCACGAAACTAATTGGACTTTCTGGTTTGATACTAGCTGTAGCTGTGAGCGAGGGGTGTTGGACCAAAATACGGCACACTTCTGAATTCACCCAAGTATAACTTTGCCTGTTATATCAACATCACAGCTCAAACAATGTATACGTAGTGTGCGTAGGGACATAAAACCACATTTCAAATGTGTTACTGTCCCAAGCAACGACACAGAAATGACCCCTATCAAGGCCCCAGAAGCTGACTCGGATTTCTGGCCAGGTTTTGCAGGCTGTGCTGAACCTCTGGCTGCTGGTAGCACAGGTACAGGAAGCGCTGTTACAAAATCCCCCTGGGGATTACAGGTTAGGTCTCCTGCTCTGACAGCAAATAATTTGTTAGATTACATAACCACAGCTGGATCCATCTCTGCTGAGCCCATTTATGGAGTAAGTGAGCAGCCTTATGTGCCTGATCCAACACTCCTCTCTCACCACAGCCCCGTGGCATGGTGCTGTTGCCCTGCTGCTGTCAGGCAGGGATCAAACCAGGGCCCTGAGGAGAAATAACTGGGTACCTCCTTAGGTGCCCCACCCACCCACTGCATTACCCCTGCCCTTCACTGGGGCACCTGCAAAACCATTTCCAGGGTGGTGCCAGCACAAATCACTTTGTGTGACAGCTGGTCAGGGGGCTGCTAGCCTCTCTCCAGTGCTGGTGTTTCATACCTCCGTGGGCCTCCAGCCTGGCGGGTGCTGATGCCCCTCTGCTTCTGACACCTTGCTGCAAAGCAAAGCATACACAAAGCCAGATACTTCACAATCCCAGATTAGAAAGTGTCACCAGTTAGTATCACCTGATGACATTGTTTAGCTAAAGATTATGGGTTTTTTTTTAAAGACATGTTTATAGCAGTCATTTTGATAGAATAATCACAGCACTTAGCGTTGGCTTTCATCTCCCTCATGTGACTCACTTCTTCCCTTTTCTAGCACTCAGCTGTGATTGCTGTAGTGGTTCAGCTATCTCCAGTAGCGCTAGAAACAGGCTTGTGCCACCAAGCTCAGGTCTGGATCAAAAGTGCTGGGAGTCCGCAGGAGCTCAGATCAGGAGGTTTTAATCACTCTGCCACAGGGAGGCTGACTTATCTCTGCAGACAGCTCTGCTGTGTGTCTGCCAGCTGAAAAGGGACAGAGGCAATCTGAGGTTTGAAGGGTAGATTTGGCTTTAGTCTCATCTCTAAAGAAGTATGTTTAGAGATACCTTTATTTTACAGATACAGATAGTTCTAAACATAATATATTAAAGGATACCTTTATTTTATATATCCACATAAATGTACACAAGGTTTTGAAAGTTTCTCATCTTGAAAGCTTCCCCTCTCTATCAATGGGGGAAAACCCCCTTATTTTGGAAATACCAAAAACTCCCACGAGTCTGAAAGAAACATCTCTGCCTCCGTGACCTGAAAGCACCGGCAGAGCCCTTGAGGAGGTATTTCCCAGGCTCCAGGGGCTGGTGGTGCAGACCAGAGGCAACTGCAGCACCCCTGGCTCAGCCCTAGCTTGGAGGGACCCAGGGGGCTGACAAAGCACCCGTGCCTCCTGGCCCCAGTATAAGAGGCTGGCGTAGCAGCAGCTGCATTGAGCAACGTAAAGGTGGTGGGGAAACAACTTCAGTTTCCTGTAGCATTTCATCATGTTACATATTTTTGCATAAGCCAATATAAAAACTCCTGGCTTTTTCCAGTGGCATTAGAAGCATATCTAAGCATGCAGATTTCCAGCAACACTCCTTGAATTCACTTTCTTGCCAGTTGTCAGGAAAAACTGGCCATACATGATTTGCCAATTTTTATGGAAATTTGGCCCAAATAATTTTTAACTACTTAATACAGATCATATTTATTATCACCATCAGTGGAAAATATTATCTTCTTCTTTTCTTGCATTGTAAGCAGTGGGAATATAATTAATTCATTCTGCAGTTATACAAATATGTAAATCCATCACAAATACAGCACTGAATGCATTTTCTCAAATTCCTATGCTGTTTGCAGCTTTGTTTCTGGCAGCACCAATATCCTTCTGCTGATGATCAGATTGCCCTTTGGCCCTAGAATAATTCCTGGAATAAACCTTGCTGTTGTGACATACTAACCCATATGGCAATAGGGAACTATTTTTATTGCTGGAGTTCATTATTCCATTAAGCACTAGGGGTCAGTCAACTGTCTTAGAAACATAAAGCAATTTACTAAAATATACATTTAATGAGGCTTCAGGGAGAGAAAGGATCACATGCACAAATTACAGTTTTAGGAATCAGACCTAAACCTGTAGCGGATAAAGTCTGAAGAGTGATTGTTTTGTGACAAATCCTTAAAATAACCCTGTGCCTGGATTCTATCAGTAGACTGTATAATCTACACTTCATAATCTTTTAGGACTTATCTGTAGCTGTAATTTACCATGCAGTGATCAGAAGAAAATTCCACTTAAACAGCAACAACAAAATACACACACAAATAACCCAAACCCCCCAAAGTTGCTTGTGAATTCAAAGTTTGTTGCTGCTACTTGTGATTTTTCTAGCAGTTGTGCACAAGGGAGATGGGAGTTCAGTTTCCTTCCAGTGAAGCTGGAGGCTGGTCTCATCCCACATTCCCTTTGTTTCCCAGCAACCTGTATAATTTTTGCCAGGCATATCACAGCACTGCCATCATCCCAACCAGATGTCACCTCATGTCATTACCAATCAGACCATGCCAATTGGCCAGCTGGGACCTTCTGCAGATCCAGTCATCAGGATCTTCTGATTGCCATGTTGCATTCCCCATCCCACCAAGGGCAAGCAGTCATGGCTCATGCCCCTGTCTGAGACAGTACCCAGACCTTTGTTTTCCCTGCTCTGGGGAGAGGTGAGCAGCAGCACACATCTGAGCTACAGCCACTGTAAGGAGCAAATGTGAAAAAGCAGCTACCCAGATGATAGGGCCAATGGTGGCCAACAGGACAGAACAGAGCCCCAGGTGACCTGAGTGCTCGCAGAAACCCAAACCTTACTGCTCCCTGAATTGCAGTATACTTCCAATAAAACCCATACCAGCACTTCGTGGGTGTTACAGAAGAAAACTGTCCCTGCCACAGGTGGTTGAGGAGCCCAAACAGCACCAGCATAACACTGAAACTCTCAACCTCTGTATGTTCAGCCAGAGAAGAGACGCTCTGAAGACCATGGTGCTGATCAGCGAAACAAGATGCACCACAGAACTGAAGATGGGAATGTTTCTAATGTATCAGAGTTACTCTTGCCCTTCCAGTCGTATCATTAATGCAGCCTGTTTCCAGGTAGTCTACAAGGGCTGCTGTATTCATCTATGCTATCCCCACCTTCTTTTTAACAAAAGGCAGCATCTCTCATTCCAAGTAGAGGCCATGCTGGAAAAAGCACAGGCTCTCTGGATGGCCCTTAATGATGACCGGGAAAGACCACTTTTACTTGCTCATTTCTGGCATGTACCATCTGGCTACTTACACCATCTTCCTTTTAACACTCTCTCTTCCCCTCCACCCTACATGGTCACCTAACTGAAGATTGCAGCACTGCACCAATTAACAGAAGAGAAATACAAGCTTTAACTGTAGCAGCAAAGAAGCAGCTGAGGATTAAAAAAAGCAGCCAGAGATTGCAAAAATACAAGTGATTCAAGGCACGACTAAGGTTCCGCATACCTCCTTCTGGACTGTTGGGTTACTTAACTGTTGTGCAATTCATGCTGACTGCAGTTGTTGGGAAAGGTAAGAGAACCATAAAATAAGAGCAACCTTAAGGAAATCTAATTTAGGGAAGAGAATTGCACAGCAGTGCAGTTCTCTCAAAGTGACTCATAAGGGATGATACCATTCAGAGCCAGTGGTGTCCTTCCACTCCAGTGCAACAGCTTTGTTTGTGTGATGCCTTTTGGAAAAGAGATACCTGCGTAAGTAAGGACAGGCAGTACCAATGTGCAAACAAACACCACCTTGCCTCTGCATGCACCATTGTTTTCCCCTTGCCACAACACACTCTGAAAGAACAGATGTGGACATTAGTTTGATTTGCACTGAATGTTTCTAAACACCTCTCCTCAAGGTAGACTGATGCCCCTCATTCTTCAGAGGCAAAAGATTTTGAAAACGCCATGCTGTCTCCAAGACTGGGAAGAACCAGAAAGCTAAAACAAAGGGGGAAGGGGGAGCAACCCAAGCTCTTTGTTCCAGTTGGCATGAAAGCATCATTCTTACAATAGCTCATTTTCTCCTTCCCCCCAACAGCTGACAACTCATGGCAACTAAGGACAGGGCTGCTATTGTCGTTAAGCAAATACTTGTCCAATCTATGTAGGAAAAAGAAGAGCTCCAGAGATGACGATATGTTTAAAATGCCTGCAACGGCATCCCAGGAGGCAAATAAAGAGACAGAGCAGTGGAGGAAAGGGTTCCTGAAGCAAAAACAGGGGACGGAGAAGTGGCCTTACAGACACAGCTGCTGCAGAAACTGAAGACTCAGCCTGCTTCATCCAGCTAGGCACTCAGGCTCTAGGAGTCCACCACAGATTGCAAATTGAAGCCTGGGCATCCTCTGCAAGCCCCTGCTTCTGCAACCATCCTCTTCCGGGGCACTTCGTATGCTGCTGCCTGACCTCCACTGTCATGCATTTCTGTGTAGCAAAACAATGGCAAAAAGAATTCTGGCTGCTGGGAGAGCCCTTTTGCCAGCTCCTACCAGTAGGACAGTTTAGCATTCAATGACCAGTGTGCACTGAGGACACATACTTATGATCTTTCACAAATAATTTCTGTAGAAAAAACACAAACAGCCAAGCAAACAAACAACTCACCACACACCCACATAAAATGTGTTTATTATTAGAAATCTCTTTCTCCACAAAGCATTAACCCTCCCCCATATAAAGCATTTCATGTTCACCACTCCAGCCACACACTTAAGTGGAGGATGGAGGCTATACATCACAACATTAACATGTGGGATGAGTTCCAAACAAAGCACAACACACATTTTTCCATGAGCAGTCCTGATCCTCAAAGCAGGAGCATGAGCAACTATAGTCCAGTTGAGGCAGTGTTTGTTTAGTGTTTTGAATTGCTACAGGGTAAGTCTGCCTTCAGGGTCTACCAGCCTCCTCCCCCCATCTGTTGCATAAGGCTGCAGCCCTTTCTTTCATGAAAACTTGTGCATAAGTGCTCATGCAGTCACTGTAAAGTTTGGTGGTGATGTGCCTGACATGAAGACAACTGGCAAATAAACTAATCACTCTTCTGGAGTAGCACTGAGGGACACAGCCAGAGGCCACAAGGCCAAGAATTGCAAGCATGGCTGTGGGAAGCCTGACTCAAGGGGCTTTTCAAGATCTTTATGCCTTAATAAAGGTGAACCTCCAATTGCAGGCTCTCTGGGCCCTTCTTTACAGACTTATTCCAGGGGTTCCACGGGTAAGCAACAGAGTCAACCAAATCAGAAAACTTGGGGAGTCACAAATGGACAGTTTTGCAAGTACGTAGTATGGATTGTTCAGCCTAAAACATCTTCATGACAGAGCACATGGCTCCTATGCAATAGTCAGTCAGCTACTTTGCCTGGCACAGATAGTCAGTGGCTAACTCATGGCATGCTTAAGCGCAGAGAAGAAAGGGAAAACTACCTTTACATAATGATTCCCCAGCTACCCCTCCAGACTGCTTTGGTCACAGGGGATTTTACCCATTTATAATCCCATATCTATAAAAATAATCTGTTACCAGTCATCGTTGACTGCCCAAGATGGACCACACTCCACTGAGTAAGGCTGCCCCGGCAGGGGTGGCACTGTGTGCCTGGTGTCAGACTCCTCTTTGGCTGCCCTTATTGCCCTGGTCCTGAAAACTTTGCATGTCTTCAGGCATGCTTGCAACAGCCTGTTTATACTCATGAAGATCTTGGTACTTGCCAATGTTTTTAAACTGGTGCTGGCTGTGTTGCAAAAACAGAGATGGATGTGAGATAGGAAGAATCACGAGAATTTAAATTTCACTCCAAGCCTCAAAATTCCATCATCCTGCAGTTGGATGCCACAACACACAATATGTAAAGTCCCAGGATTTTACACAGCAGTAGCAAAGCATCTTGGGAAGCCTGGCTGGAGAGCCCAATGCTTGTTTGGAAACACTGCAACACTGGTCAGTTGTAGTGATACATAGCTAAAAGTGGTTTGGCTGTAATGACAGTATTCACTGCACAATGTTTATGGACATACAATTCAACTATATAAAATCACTGTATGTATTTTGTTAGTAGCCTGATGCAAATCCTTAAGCAAACCTTTTGCTGCACACATTTGTGCTCTGCCAGCAATGAAATGGGCCATGTAGCACCACCAGACAGCACAGCCACAGAAAATTGCTATTTTTATGCTGGCCCTCAGCAATGCCTTCACAAAAGGAGAAAAACCCTAGCTTTTTCAGAGTGATAGATTTCTTCCCAGAACATTGTGGTTCAGTTCTCTTATCAATTTGAAACCTCTTTAGTAGAGTTCTGAACTTCTCAGATTGTGAAATACCTAAGAAGCCGCAGCAGACAAGCACTAAGTAGATAAACAATCTCAGTACAACAGCAGCTGCAGAAGAGCAGTAAACATGCATTTTGGCCTTCTGCAGCTAAACATTGTAAGACAAAAACAAGAAAGCATCCATGATTAGAGCGATTTATAGCCTAAAATAAACCCGAAGATTGATGAAGAACACGAGACCAAGAGAAACTATTCCTTCCATTTCACCAGTTTTGTAATCGCTTTGGAACAAGAGAGGAGAAGAATTTAAGAGATTAGGGGAGAGTCATTCTTCATTCCTCATGGGCATGATCCAGAGCTTACTGAAGTCAATGAAACGAATCCCACTGCAGCTCCACTGGATTTTTTCGATCGAGCCACAAGAGATGATTACTAAAGCAGCTGTGCAAGAAGAATCGAGTTTGTTTCAGATAAAAGATATTTAATCAGCATTTTCCTTCAAGGTAATCACAGACCCCATGAGGCAGCAAAACCTCAGTGCATCTAGCCTCAGCACTCAAGGGTGAACTTCTGTGAATAACATCATTTTAAGAAAACAACATTTGTTTTCAACATTGTTTTCCACCCATTTACTAACAGCATACCCAGGATGACTAGAGGTGATAACACAGAATAGCGTTGTTCTGCTCCTTCTCTCTGCCCCAGTGAACTTGCACGTTTGATAACACTTTGTGCGGTCAAGCTCATTGTTTCCTCTGATTTTTGTGTAGTTCTTTAACAACAGTGAGGAGAACCTTTAAATGTGAAAAGCTGGTAGCATATGACAAAATGGGGAGAATCCACATGCAGATTTGACTTAAACTGCTCTTAATTCATCATTAACAGTTTGGCTTGCAAGTCAAGGATGACTCTTTAAGTTGGAGTTTCCCCTGAAATTCTGCCTTTACAAGCAAGTTTTTTCAGGCCTCTGTCCAGAAGGGGAAAATTAATGATTCTTGGAATCATTATTATCTTTTGGGTCACATTTTTTTTACTATATTTTTTTTTTCCTTTCTGATATGAACTATCGGAAACAAAGGCCCTGCCAAGGGCAGTACTGGTTTCTCAGCTTCCACTGTGGTAAAATGGAATGTTCTTCTTTAAGAAAACAAAATCACATAAATATAAGCAACAGAATCTCCCAAAGCCATACCATATACAGCGAAGTCATGTTCAGCGGTTTCATCAAGGTGACTTCACTGGGTCAGTAGTTGTGCTCTGGGGCTCCTCTACAACCATAGCCTGTCCTTAACCTTTCCAAGACTGAGCTTCCTCTTTGACATTTATTTCGTCAGTGTACCTGGCTAATCTGCCTAAAAATTTAAAGAAAAAAATTCATCTAGCAAAGAGGGAGTTAAAAGCTGCAGTTCTGAGCTCCTTAGGATGCAGAGGAGCAATTGAATGACCAAAAGATTTAGCTAATTATGTTCACATGGGTAAAGAGGGAAACCTGTGGAGCTGACACACTTCCAGGGCACTGCACACAGGAGAACACCACCACAGCAGTGCTGTGCTGAGGCAGGGATTAAGGTAGAGCTGTAAACATAATCACAGCCTCTGTAACAGGAAGATAAGGCCTCTGGAAAGCTCCTGCTCTGTTCTTTCCATGAGCTACTTTTGAAGGTTATCCATTCTCTGGTTTTGGATATACAGATGTAGAAGCGAAATACGTCCTTTGTCCCCT
This sequence comes from Coracopsis vasa, assembly GCA_026283785.1. Classification (NCBI taxonomy): domain Eukaryota; kingdom Metazoa; phylum Chordata; class Aves; order Psittaciformes; family Psittacidae; genus Coracopsis; species Coracopsis vasa. The sequence goes on from JANHGB010031117.1 coordinate 23,699, forward strand.
GCCACCTAGATATTTTGGTAAAATGGTCAGGAAGGCTGACTATCCCTTCACTGAGGATTTAGAATCTTTTGATTCTCACACCTTAACACTGAGTTTATGAAAGTGCTCAGCTAAGTCATGGCCAAATGGTCTAAATGAACAGTGTACTGCATGCTGGTCTTAGCAGGTCACCTTTAGCCAAGAACCAGGCTACTGTGGCTTTTGCCACCATAGCCTGCTGTAAATCAAATTACTGAGATGAGGTTTTGTCTCTATTCCCATTTCTTCCCCTAGCACTGAATTCGTTGTCCTCCAATTTCTTCATTCTCACTTCAGTGTGCTTAAGCCAAGCTTCAGTCTCATTGTTTTTATCATACTTCACGAGTCCACCTACGGATGAAACCAAGTCAACTTTTCCATTTCCTTAATAAGAAGGATATGATATTCCCAAGGAATTAGGCAGAAGTGCTTTATTAATTTAGATAATTTTAATGATTTTGTTATTTTGAAGAATAAATATTTATCTTCATTGAATGACTAGAACAGATGCTCTTTCAGATACAGCCAGCCTTACTACAGAGGTGTGTCACAACTCCATTATTGCTGTACTAACAGACACATTCATTTCTTCATTACCTTGACTGTTCATAACAAATGTGGAAAACAAATTGCTTCCCATGTCCATACTCAAAACAGGTCTTAGAAATAGTGATGTTTATGGAAGAAAATCTTTTCATTAGGCTTATCTCAACAAGGCATCCTTCAGCAATTAAAAAAAGAGATAAATTACACGATTCTAAGGTACTGACTCCTGCTGCTAAGGCTGGTCCCATGTTCCACCTCATCTAGAAAAAGGACTAACATAGTTGGTATCATGAGGCATATCAGGTGCATAGTTACATCACTATCAGTGTGCCCAATCCCTACCAACACTGCCCCAAAGTTTTTCATCTTGCACATGCTAAATGCATCTCTCCTGATGCACTGGGAGCATCCAAAACTACTGTTATACCACAGAAAAGGATAGAAACTCATAAATAAAGGCCAGTGATTATAAGTGCCCACGTGCCCTCTACTTTGAAGACCCGGTTGTGACATAAAAGTGAATGCTTGGATTCCATGTGAATTTGAGCTGCCACTTTATAGTGCTGGAGGTTTTATCAAAGGGGTCACGTAGACAGGACTTCTGCCCCATCCAGTAGCAAGGAGGTGCACAGAGCATTCCTTCCAAGTAACTTGTTCACTGTTTTAAATTTCCCGAGTACTCTTATGGGAAACTGTGCAGTCTGTTACAGCTCCTCCACTGACAGCATGAGAACTTGTTCTCTTTTTGGGGAAGGATGCACTAGCAAAAGCACCTGACTGTTGGAGCACTGATGGCTTTTGTTGCTGCTTTTACAAGGTGGGTTTCTCCCCACCCCTCTTTCCAGCTCTTACATAGAAAACCCTGACTGTATCCTACAAGAAGGAGGTCCTGAGCAGGCAATGAGCTTCAATTTCTTCAACTGGCTTTGGCATTATCTGTGCCATTCCTGACCTATTCTATTTACCCATACTCACATCAGTCATTGCACAAAGAAGTAATATAACAGTTTTGCCACATTTCCACTCCTTTATTTAAATGTGAGCTCCTGTTAAGACAGAAGTAGCTCCTCTCAAATAGTGCAGCTAAGAATAGGCAGCAGGACTTTTAAGAATCCCTAGGGAAGACAAGGGGGAGAAAAACATTTAAAATCAAAATCCTACTTATTATTAATTCCTGGCTTTTCCATTCTATAGAGTGCTGTACATATGTAGTTCTGAAGCAACAGGTTCATCTTATTTTTACTCAGTGCTGTCAAGTCTGGTAATCATACTGTTGAATCAGAGGGTTACTATTCAATCCTGCATTAGTAGTAGACAGGCCTGTGCATTAATTTTTAAACTGTGGCAGGAACCACAAATGATTAGTGCTGAAGTAGTTGTTATCCACATATTATATGTCTTTTGGGCTAGCAAGCTCATTTCAGTTGTTCAAGATTTCTGGAGGACTTTTCATCAGTTAAACAAAAGTTAAAATAATGGTACATTTATGTGTTCCGTGTGTCTGACTTTTGTTAGTGTACTTGCACACGATTCAGTTTTCCAGGGCACACTGATTCTGGAGAGACAGCAGACACTTCAGAAGGCTGACCTGAAGTGCAAGCTGACCAACATATTAAAGCAGCAGAAGCTGCAGATGAGCCAAATTCCTACAGAATTGAAGACATAAGAGAAAGAAAAAGACAAAGATGCTAAAAAAGGACAGTGAAATAGCCAGTCTTACCTATTTTGTGTTATTTTAATTTAATCTCCTTAATTATTTTTGCAAGAACACCTAAACTTCTTGGAAGAAAAGGGTAAAAAGCAAGCCTTCTGTGTTTGAAGTAGAGGCTCTGTGCAAGGATTATTCTCTATACACATCGCCCTACAAGATAACATACAAAATTGCTAAACTGTTCTCTTGGGAAGACAGAGAACTCTCAGAGCAGGTGATCAAGGGGACTTCTGCTATAGCTTTTTAGTTGCAGTATTCCTGCCAGCATAGCTCTGTTATTGGGCTTCTACACTGTCCTTATCGGGTCTGCCCCACTCTGATACTTTGCATTTGGAAAGCAATTTCTAAATCAGAAACATAGTGAAGAAAGTGAGACATGCCATTAGTCTCCATGGCCTATTTGAACTTCGTACTAGTCTGAACAACACTGACTTGCTAAAAGGATTCCAAGAAAGTATGGAGGCTGCTTTATTTTTAAATTTGCTTGGGAATATACTTCTCAGCTGCTACACAGGAAACAGTCAGCCCATCCATTAAAATTGCTTTCTTGAGACCAGATTTGAGGTATTTTATTAAGTCCAACATCAATTATGCAAGATCAGGAAAGTATTTGGACTTCTTCGAGGTCCCACAGATGGGCATATAAGGGACAAACAAAATAAGTGCTGCAAAAGACAAACATAAACATGCCTGCAAACACAACTCTTCACTCTGCCTTGAGTTACAAAACAGCATTTTTCAGATGGCTAGAGTCTTAGGTCATAACAAGTGTCAGTGGAGAAGAATTCAGAGAGGCGAGGATGCAATATGTTAGCAATACGTCTGGTAGGACCTGGCTTTGGAAGTAATTTTTCTCAGAGAAAAGGCTTTAATAATAAGCAAGTGTATCAGATTTCTGCAAACACACTGTTAAGGTCGGCAGAGCAGCTGGCAGCAAGGCAGTTCTGTGACCTGCTCCTGAACCCTTCAAACTCATTTCCTGTCAAATATCAGACCCAAGAGGACAAGCAAAAAGCTGTTAAACTCTTTTCTAGAAGAGTCTGAGATTAGAATTCCAGTAATGGCTCAAATTCCTTTCCAGTTGTCCTGAACTGGCCACTTCCAGCGCTGAGGATTGCTATGGCGTATGGCAGCTCTGTCTTCCTCTGGGAGAAGGAGGAGAGAAGTGGGGGTGGACGGAGGAGTGAGGCCATGGAAAATAGGATCCAGCTTTTCAGACAGCAAACAGGGGAGCCAGATGTGCTATTCATTTAAATAAATCAGAGCTACTTCCGATAGATCAAAACAATTGCTGAGTATTGCTTAGCTTGTCCTGGAGAGCAAAGGTAAGCCTGGATGCATTTTGCCTTGGCAAACCTCTTCTGGAGCTGCTCATCAGAAGACCAAGTGGATGCTGGCTGCTCCGAAAGCAGACAGACAGGAGCTGGCACACACTGCCAGAGCCAGCATTCCCATTCCCAGCACACAGCAAAGGAGAAGAAGAACAGAAGCATCACTCTGCTCATTTCAGATCACTAGGAGAGAGGTACTCACTTCCACATCAGCAACTGTGAAAGCACTATCAGTGGGCAGATCAGAAAAGATGTTAAGAACTGTTCATTTTCCAACGGGAAGCACCCAAAGGTCGACATGTTTATTCCAGTATATGAAACATACAACTGCATAGATTTTGTGGAAACAACTCATAAGATCTCAAGCAATACCACTTTAGATTTTCTTCAGTTTCTGCCCCAAGCTGGATCCAGCAGTTCAGAACACTTAAATAAAAAAGCCTATCAAGGAATATCTGTCTGCTTCTGTACAGAGGCTTCCCAGTTTTTCTGTACCAGCTGTGCAAGAGAGTCCAAGTTCACAAGGAGTTACAGCATCAGACCAGACTTCTCAAATCCCCCCTCTGGTTTATCTGGCAAGACCATTCTGGAGCCAAATGCTTCCATTGTGTACTGTTTCTATGGACAGAAAGGTGTAGTACATCAGAAGGAGATATCTGCTTTCATTCCATTTTGAGAAACCACAAGTATTTCTCTCTCTTTTTTAAAGTTTACTTCACCATCTTTAACTTTCCTGTCAGCACAGCCACCTCTATGACAAGGAAAACAAAATTATGATGAAAATGTGGGGTTTTTTTACCTTTCATAGTTAAGATGCAGTGGGGATCTGAAAACAAATTTGATAAACTGTAATTTATTGTACCTCAGTAGCTATCTTCAATTTCATCTTTCTTTCCAATTATGTTGTTATAAGCAAAACTATATATCTAAATATGTATCAGATTATTTGTATTAAGATGTAAAACCAATAATAAAGAAAAATGCTAAGGAAAACAAGAGAAGTAAACTTGCAGCAAATTAATCAAAACATTTGCTTTCCGTGTGGATGAAAATGTGAGTAAATCGTTATGGACAGATGCTTGTGATGTTGTTTTTTTTTTTTCTCTATTATTCTGTCCATTATTGGCCAGACGCTTATATTCATCTCTGGAAATGAGCCAGCTTCTGATAAAAGGACTTTTACAGGAGGTGTATAAACTGAACGAATTCTACAGTCAACAAAAAGTTAACATTTGGCAGGATTTTTGGATTTTGGGTCTGTTTCCTGTAGTCAATTCATTAATATAAAGTTTAACTGCCTTTCTTCCCTAACCTAGAAATAGCAAACAAACTTTCCCCTTTCCCCTAGATCACACAGCTCCTCATCACTGGTTTGTGTCCCAGAGAATCCACTGCTGCACACAAAGCACAATGGTCACCACACGATCCTTCATGTCAGAAAAGCTGGAGAATGCTTCAGTGGGATTAGATGTATTTTCCAGATTTACTGCTAGAAATCCCAGGAAGCCTAGTGACAAACAGACAAGCTAACATTTTAGTTCAGCTTAGTGACTCTTTGAATTGGCCAGTACAGCTGCTGTCTGAGCAATGACTGACCTGCAGCCAGCAAGTAAAAAATGCAGGGCTAAAGAGAGAACAAATAAATAAGAAAAATGCCACCCCCACAGTATAAGGCTTGAGCTCCTCTAGACAAACCACAGCATAACAAGATCAGCTCCCTCATCAAGGGCACAGCCAGACTGTACTTTCTGCTTACTGTGACTTGGGCCTGTTAACTGCTGAGAGGCTGCAAGGTGTGACAGAGTATCCTTGAGTATTAAAGTATATATAGAAAACCAGGACTGCTTTCCCCGCTGCAAGCTTCCTTTTCTGAAAGAAAATGGTCTGTTTCACAAATCAAGGTGAAATTCACACGTATTAATGGAGTCTGATGAACAGCTACACCCATTAACAGTGAAATTCAAGAGGTTTCAAATGGACACCCCTCCTTCTCCATAGTCTTATAGTGCTTACAAACTTGTGTCTGCCCTTTCAAAACATTTAGGTCCAAATTCAAGCTTCACAGCTCCTTCCCCTTGAAGACCCAGAGGTGTTCAGGAGTATTCCTAAACTTTCAAAAATCTTGCCTCCAACTGAGGCACATTTCTAACACTAATTTGAATGAAATCAAGTAAATGCAGTTGTAATCTCTCTTTAACAGAGAAAATATTTAAAAGCAGCAGTTTTTACCCATCAGACTGGTTTGAAGAAGTGCACAAGGACAGAGATTCATAACTAAATCCTTTAAAATATACTGAGAGCTCTCTCATGAGAGAATAAATCATAAAGCATTGAGCGGCCTAGGATTCAATACAAAACCAAGTTTTTCTTTCACCTATATAAATCATTTTGAGCATCCAAATAAAAAACTAATCTTGACAGTGCCAGGTCTTACTGACCTCAGTCCAGGACAGCAGTAAATACATATCTATCATAATTAAGTTCCATTTGAGTTAGAAGTTAAGAACATACTGCTGTTTTGAACAGTAACATTTGCATTTTCATCTATTATTAAAATCAGAACACTGTGGAGAGCTAAATCAATTCCAAAATTATTATCACAGTACAAATAAATTGGAGCAGAACACCACACACTTTCCTGTGCTGATACGGTGAAGGCATTTGTGTTCCATACACTGCAGAATGCTACCTGACGTTTACCCTTGAGGAAAGATATCACAATAAAACTAAAAGTAGAGTCTCTGCTAGAGCTGCATTTCAGACTGTAGTAGTGAATGTTCTTGAAAATCACCATGCTACATTAGATAAGCTTATTTAGAAGGTATCATGTCCACTGTGTAAAGCTAGTACCTACTCACAGTTCTTTTCAGACTTAACGGTACCTATACAAGTGAGCTCCTAATGAGAGGTGCAGCTGATGACAGGAGCACGAATGGCTCAGGAGATTAGGATGGAACTGTGCACTGATCAAAACCGGCCAAGATAGTACCTGAAGACTTTGCAGAGCTCTCCCCCTAATGCCTAGGTAGTCCTGTGCCAATGTGATTAATTTGATCTCCTTTCTTTCGCCACTTAGTAGTCTTTAAAGAAAAGTAACACTTGAGGGGGAGCAGCTAGGCCTGTTGAAAGTGGGTTTAATAGCAAGCACCAGAGTACCACGCAGGAACATCTTCATAACTTCCTGGATGACTCTGGAAACCTCTTCTGGAATACTGGTAGATTTATTTAAAGAAAATAGTACATCTTAAGGTTTTGCTTCACCCTGGCTACCACAGGAAAGAACCATACAAAGCTAAACAAAAATAGGAACATATGCAGAGTGACTGGGCTTTAAAGTTTGCCTCACTATCAAAAGTAGTAGAAAGGAAGTGAAGCATGGCTGTGCTACTGTCCTTTCTGTTTTTGGGCAGAGTAGGTGTCAGCTGCCCATAGAACTGAGAGAGGAAGCTAGGCTGCAGGTAGAGGCTGTGAACTAGGACTGTCTCTGTCATGAAGACTGTGGGGATCAGTGTGATAACCACAGGTAATCCCATATCCCAGCAAGCAACACTGTTCATTAAATGAGGTTATTAAAAGAGGCAAAAAGAGGACATGGTTAGAACACTGTAAAAGTCAATGACTATTTCCACATTGAAGAGTTTATAATAATAATTCCTGAACAAATTGAAAACAAGAGACTGAATTAGGTTCAGATGGTCTGCTCCTAAGTAAACCACACTGTGGAAGATTTCACAAGGCCCTGCTGAAGCACAAATACCCATACCCAGTATAATAATACATTTAAACTTTGGGGGTGGGGAATGGAGTAAGTTTCTAGGGGGTAAAAAACCCCACAACCAACATGTCTAGACAAGGTTAGATCAGCACTATTTAGTACCAGTGAGAGCTAAACACAGTTTATTGCCAAAGCCTAATGAAACATGACCTCAGGTATGTCCCAGGCCACAGGAGTGTGTGAAGTCCTTTGGAGACAAGCTAGGTTCCTGTACTCACTCCATATCTTTCATCTACTGTCATCACTTGCAGTTACACATCAACAGCAGACAGAGCTCAGATATTTTTTCTTCAAAAC
>JANHGB010031119.1:6287-33722 GCA_026283785.1 Coracopsis vasa
AGAGACTGGTGGTTCTGTATCAAATAGCTCCCAAACCAGAAATCAAAGGTCTTGATAGCTTCACTCTAAACATTAAAATCGTTTATAGCCTTTTTCATAAGAACAACAGACACTGAGATGCAATTCCTCGAGGGTGGCACTCCTCCATATGAACACTAAATCCCAAGTTCTTAAAAGCTGGAAGACTTGCCCCCATTGCATGCAGAAGAGCTAAGGTCCCACATGCAAAAACCCTGGGAAATGGGATCTTTACAGCATATTGAGGCTAAACAAAGGCATTTGCTCTACAATCTGTAATATATACTACCTGCAAATGTAGTGCAGGTAAAATGGCTGGAGAGCTACAGCAGTAACAGCAGTCTTTAAGTGATGAAGAAATACCTGCTGATAATTTCTCTTTCCTCTTGTCATGCTGTAAGTATTCACTAAAATATTACTCTTCTGCCAGGTTTGATCATTTTCAGTACTGCTGAAAACTTCCATTCTAAAATATTCAGCAGCCTGTGGAACTCTATGTACAACAATATTGTGCCACTACTGTTTTCCATTTTTGGGTATCTCCTATCCAATACGTCACTTTGTGATGCTGCTAGTAAACATTGTCATCTGTGTTAATACTGTACATAGAGAATATCTTGCACTGAAATCCAAAGCTACAGCTACCAGTTTCCCTAAATTTTAAGGTTTGCTTGTTTTAGGTTTATGAATAAATGACATGCGTATAAACTTCAGCAAAAGCCTGTCCTAAATATGCCTTTTTCAGTTAATTCTGCATTTCAAGACACAATGAGAGGTGACAAAGACAGGAAATGGAATCTTTCCTTCTAATATGCAAACTCATTCTAGCTTTCTGCTTACAATGATGATACCTTTCGTTCTGAAAGCAAGCTTAATTCTGCACGCCCAGTGCTCATGCTAAAGCTATGGACAATATGCGCAGTATCAGTCTTAAAAGATTTTTATGGATGCCTTACATAAAGTTTAAAAGGAACAAAAAATAGCCATGTTCACCACTTCTATTTGCCACTGCCTACATGTAAAATGAATCTTGCTAACATGTGAATGACCCAATCAAAGCTTACTGAATCCCCTAAACTTTACATAAGGTTCTTTCTCTAATTAAAAATAACTGCTATTTGTATATTTTTAAAGATACTCTAATGCACAAGTGTTCTGCATATCATATCATATTCTTCTTCACTAGACTAGCCTACTGCAAATTACTTTAACAACAAAAACATAATCTTAGCGATCTTCCCTCTGAACAGAAGATAATACGTATCCCCGTTGTTATCAACAATCACTTCAGCAATATCCCTATTGTGACCACTCAAGCCCTATTTGCCTCTGCCTAGAATTAATATCCATACCACCATAACTACAGAGCCTTTGTCGCAATTTTGCAGATCAGTTAACTCTCAAGGTCCTTCAGTGACCTACTACAATAGCAACATACAAAGATATAGCTGTTTAACACATGACATCTTCACAGGCATTTGTCATTCACAAGTTATTTAGGTGGCAGACAAGATAAACACATAGCTCTTTTACTCACTGTCAAAACCTAAATAAGATGTGTTACTCAGTTAAAGCATTGTCTTAAAGTGGGATTTTTTTTATTGCTTAGTGGACCTGACACTGTTCAACATCTAACCCTCTATCCAACAGAGATGCAAAATTAAATGCTTCTCAATATTTAGGAAAGAGACCAGGATTCTTTATTCACAATAGGCCTGAGATACAGTAAGTACAATGCCTACCTTTACTACGGTAGAAGTAAAAATCCCCAAAACATTCTGCAAAGAAAGCTTTTACAAAAATGACTGGTTTAAGCAAATTTTGGAAATTTGGATCTAGAGATACAATCATTTACGACAAAACCATATGAAGACAGGCTGAGAAAATTGGGGCTGCTCAGCCTGGAGAAGAGAAGGCTACGTGTAGACTTCACAGCAGCCTTCCAGTACCTGAAGGGGGGCTATACGGATGCTGGGGATGGACTATTCATTAGGGACTGTAGTGATATAGGACAAGGGGTAATGGGTTAAAACTTAAACAGGGGAAGTTTAGATTGGATATAAGGAAGAAGTTCTTTACTGTTAGGGTGGTGAGGCACCGAAATGGGTTGACCAAGGAAGCTGTGAATGTTCCATCCCTGGCGGTGTATAGTAGGAGGTGTCCCTGCCCATGGCAGGGGGGTTGAAACTAGATGATCTTAAGGTCCTTTCCAACCCTGACTATTCTATAATTCTATGATTCTATATATTTTTTCACTAAAATCCACCTACTGGGACAGTGTTAGCATGTGTTTCCAGGGTTAGGAAACTGCACACTGAAATCCAGAGAGAATAAGATTTTGCAAAGCACATTTAATGAGCAAAAGACCTTTGAAAATTTATAAGCAGATAATAAGTTTTGTTCCTAATCTTTTTCCTGTCTCTCAGAATTTCACAATATCCATTGTGAAATTCTATAAAAATAAATAAATAAATTCTATAAAAAGAGGAGAAAAAAATCTTATGAGAATAAAGTTTCAAAATTTGCAACTAGCTTCACTACCTTTTGGTGACAAAGCTTAACTTGAAAGAGTTGTTCAAGGCTGCGAGTCTCAAGTAGTGGCATCCTTATACTTTGAGTTACTTTCCAAAACAACACAGCATAGCGTAAGTGCTTAAGACAGCACTACTTTTTGGGCAAATGAGCAGCTTCCCACACTATTTGCTGCATGGTTGTAATTTTATTCTGGAACCTCTAATGCTTTCATGGTTCTCATACGAAAGTGCTCCTCTCAGGCTGCAGCTTCTTCTACAGCAAGCTGGTATCCAGCAGAGAGTTACTAGCAACCTTCCCTCTGTGATCTGTAGTATTCATGGTGGACATGATGGTAACATTAAAAAAGAAAAAAAAAAGAAAAAAGAAAAAAGAAAATAAATTAATAACGATCTGCCCTTGTTTATTGGTCACACTAGAGCTGTTAGGACCTACTAAGGTCTCATTTGGACATGCAGAAGAGAAAGCCATCTGATTCAGAGAGGTTACTGATTCCTGTTCTGTTAGATTCTAAAAGTGTATTATGCTAATGAGTGTTACGAGTTTCTGACATTTTTATGAGTTTATTTTTACTTGTTTCATTGGTCTTTGCTCAAAGGTCTACATTTTTCAAGAAATGGTCCCATCAACTATTTTAGCATAGTTCCAAGTAGCCTGCAGCTATTTACTGCTGTAGCCCGGAATGTAGAAATGTAAATCTTTAGCAACACCCACAAGCAGTAAATTAATATGCAAATGACCTTAAATCCACCCTCAGAAATGGATGTCAGATTAAGGATAATACGGAAATTCTATTTTGAATATTCAGGCTTAAAAAACAAGTCACAAACAGACCAATCATAATTAGCCCTACACTGATGGGAGACATAAACTTACCAAAAAATGATACATGAAGTTTTTTTTCAGTGCCCTTCTCTTTCAAAATGTATGGTCAAGTTAAACTATGTCTGATATTGGGGTTGTACTAGATGACCTCTGAAGGTCCCTTCGAACCCAAACTATTCTATGATTCTATGATTCACTTTAGCTTAATGTAAATTAAAAAAAAAAGCTTATTCTCTAGCACGTTTGATTCTAACATACACAATATGGAAGCACATTGTTCAGAAACTTACCAATACATACAGCACCAGGGAGAAATTATTCCCCTGGCTAAAGGATGCAGATTTCATAGATTCATGTTAGAAAAAAAAGGATTTCAGCATCACATGACAGAAGGGATCTGACTTTCTTGCTGAAGACTATAAAGGAAGGATAGATATAGGCTGGTCATTTGGTTAGTAATGGAAATTTATCATTGACAGGGATAAATTGGAAGCTGTTTTTAGTGCATGCATTTTTATATAAGAGACCTAACCCTTTTTGTTTCGTAGTCTGTGTATTCATCAAAATTTTCTAGATAATTTCCATGTAAGCATATAACCTCCTAACTCAATGAAGATTTTGAAAAATATACCATCATGCACATTTTGACAAAAATTTGGATTTTCCTCTTCCTCTTTCCCTTCTAAAAAATTTAGATCTTCCTCTAAAACATGTCTTTTTTCTCAGTCCTCCCTCCAATAAATAGTGATGCAGCTGAAGAGCACTCAGGAAAAGACTTTTTAACTCCTTTTTGTTTCAGGCAACCTGCTTCAGTATTATCAAAAAAAATCTTTCTAAAAGAGAACAAGACATACATGTAAGACTTCAAAAACAACCTCATTACTCTTCCTTTAATACTACAGCTTTGCTCGTTCTATGACACCACCATATGCTTTAAAATGCAGAAGTAGGAAGAAAGGCAAACCACAAATAACAATAAAAATACATAACTACAGAAAAACATGTAATCAGAAACTTCAGCAAACATGGAGTAAAACCTTTTCACCAGCATATTTTGTTAGACATGCATAGAAATTATTTTTGCTCTGTACAGAAGTAAAATTTACTATGAGAACAAAAAGGGGGATAAGCATTTAAAATAATGAATATATTGGAGGTCTGTATAGGAAAAAGCCTGCTTTGTAGTGTCTGTCTTACTCTACATGGCACTTCTGGTGCTTAAATCTTGATGGTGCTTAAAACACATTAACTAAGCGGAAGATAGAAATGAAGGGGTGGGATAACCACATATTCTCTTTTACATCAGAGATAGTGGCTTGAAAACCCTGGAGGTGTAATACCTTTACTCATCACAGTGAAATCAAGAAAGGGTATGAGGCCGCTACAATAGCAAACAAATTAGAGTTACAGTATACTGTTGCTAGAAAGTAGTTCCACTCAGAGTAGCTAGCAGAAGTCTCTTCATCATTCATGTGGCATTACTTGGAGTTCCTTAATGGATGTTCAAACTCATAAAAAGAAAAGACAATATAAAAAGACTAAACAGAACCTATAGCCAGTATGTCAATGTTGCAAGGCAGTGAGTATTACCCATACAGTGGGAGAAAAAGTGGACATAAAGGCAGCTTTCATTTGCCCATAAATTCAGAAATATGTTTTGAACAACAATTATTTAAAGAAATAATACTGTCTTCCTCTGTTACACACCTTGAGATTTTCGGATAAAAAGTGTTGTTATAAAAGATAAGCATTGTAACTACAATTGTAGACAAGAAGAATGACTGGATTTCAAGGTTTTGTAAGGTATGTGAACTCATATGCTATACTCTAAATGATAACTGGAGCTCCCAAGCTAGCTCGAGTATTTTGTTACATACTTGAGGAAAGTTATCATAAATGTGAAAATACATAAGAAACTTGAGGTCAAGGAACGAGTTCTGAAAAATACTGATGAATTCTCTATCATGCTTAACAGACCTAACAGAGAAGTCCTTCTCCAGAACTGTGGCTCCTTGCTGTTACTGTAATCATTAAATCCATAATAAATACTACCAAATAGAATGAGCACAGCTTAGTTCATGGTGTGCCAAGAAGTTGCCTTTCTTGATCCAGCAAGTCCTACCACAACCAAGACTACAACTGCTGCCTCTGTTTTTCCTTTTGCTTCATACATTAGTAAGCTTAATGATCCTTAAGGTTTTCTCAAAGACTGTTCAGGTTTTCTTCAACCTTTTATCTATAGTCTTTCAGTGTACAGAAATCACTAAGACTATCCATGCTCTTAAAGAGTGCATCAAGTACTCAATTTAGTAAAATGACAGGGAAATATCTTTTAGCCTGTGTAAATTTAGAACCAGATTATCAAGATTATTCAGATCAAACTGTAGCAATTCTTACTATTCTTGAGAATGACTACTTAATTTAGATGCAATAGTAAATATTAAGATATTTTTAAAAGAATGTACATGACTTCAGAGTTTATAGATGTGATATGAAATCTCTCTTTTGCAAGATGTTTTCTTCATTCCTTGTCATCTGAAATCTATACATTTAGGCATGCACTGTGTAAGAATTAATAAACCATTTTTCTTATAAAGTTTCAATTACATTAATATTTGCACATTAAATACATTTTAACAAATATTTTATCATTCCACAATTTAAAAAATATTACTGCAAATATTGTTATTAATTTATTTGTAATAAGTATTTTCAGTTGATCCCTGTTAGATTGACTATTCTTTCACTCATCTACTAGAAGACTACTCTCTTAAAAAAAAACACTGTCAAGTCTCTTACAGTCTTCTATGAATTTAAGCAATCATGCCACCATGGACTGTCATACTATCAGATCTAATAAGCTAAGCAGATTCAGGTTGAATTAATAGTAGAGTTGAAGACCTCCAAGGAACACTCCAGTGTTACAGCAAGTTTTTTAGTGGTACTGAATCAGTGGGAGACACTCTTCTATGTGAGTTAGCACTGAACCAATGCCCCCCACCAGGGAATTCTAAAAGACACTATAATTAGGATGCAATAAGCAGGAGTGCTCAGAAATAGAGAATGGGAGACAAAATATAGCCAATGTGGTTGCAAATGTCTTGATGTATGAAGTGGAAAGAGGCTACTGGAAAAGACAAAGCAAATTTCTGTTGCTAGCCAGAAAAAAAGGAATATACTACCCTAAGGGGGGTTGGAACTAGGTGACCTTAAGGTCCTTTCCAACCCTAACTATTCTATGATTCTATGATAAAGAAAGATGATTTCTGTATCACAAAATATTTTCTTACCAGACAGGCAGTATTTGCCCATCTGCCTCTAGATAGCTAAAGCTATCTTTAATACCAAATATATCTCATTCTCTGGCTAGATTATATTTTCATTAAATTTAAGAGAAAAGTAAGCAGTGTCCATAAAAATTTACAGAAGTTGCTTCCCAAATCACATTCTGTATCAAATGCACAGGCAAATCTCCAGACCTCAACAAGGAACCTGTTGTGGAAAATGCTGGGAAAATTGCAAAGTGTGTGCTACTCTAAGTGGAAGACAAGCAATGGTGGGTAAAAAACCAAAATAAATGACGTGATAGTCTCTGAAGGGCAGTAAGTAGAATCAGTAGATAGAGCTTCCATTAATGTTTCAGTGGAAGACTTCTACGTAAGAAAAAAGTTGGGATTTTCCCCATAAATTCATAATACTGAACTCTACTGGTCAACTTTCTAATCACTCAGACAATAAATAAAATTGACAGAATACTTAGCAAGGCTCTGCTCATATAAATTACTAAACATTTGCTGATACTATTCAGTGAAAAGCATATGAGAAGCTAGAAGTACATTGCATATTTTAAGCATTAGCTGTCAATATAACTTCTCAATATGCACTAAAGTCATATGAAAAGTAATGTTTTAAAAAGATTGCTATGAAACACTTAAAAGTTTTATATAAATCCTTAAAAAATATATTAGAACTTAATTTCCTGAAGACAGGAATAAGACTCTTGAAACAAACTCCCTTCTCAACTAACCAACAGCAAAAGTATGACTCAGATTATTTTCTTGATTGTCATGTTACTGGAAATTTCATACATTCAAGAATCTGTTTGGGCACTATTTCCTTGATACAGCTCATTATACAAAATAGTTACTCTTGCATTTTTGCAATATTTTCACTCTTAAAAATAGAAACATCAAACATTTCCTTGTATGAATGTAGACAGAATCACGAAAAAAAGCATTATTCAGTACAGCACATGCATTTATAAATTGTGCAATCTGACTCCATATTTTAGGTTATCCTAAGCAACATCCAAAGGAAGCAGTGTTGCTGTTAGCAAATGAAAAAATGTTGTAGACGAAATGGAAAAGGGTTGTGTCCTGGTCACTGTTATTTAATTACATTTTACTGATGACAGATAATAATGGAAAGAATTTAGTGGTACACAACACTAAACATTAAGTTGCAAGTTATATTTTCTAATATTGTAAAAAACATTCTGTTTAAAAAGGTTTGTTTAAAGTCACACATCACTTTTTCATACATAGCTGCCCAACTAATCACTGTCTTTTTGGACAATTCTATTATGTCCACCAAAAACTTTAATTAATTATTTATAATATTAAATCTATTTTCTTCATTTGGAAATTACTAATTTAAGCAGATGCTTTCCAGCACTTGTGCCCAGTGATGTTTCATTTCCCATTCTCACAATTACAGAGAACTTTTTTCCCTTTTCTTTGAAGATGCCTTAAGTTTATAAATTTAATTTCAAAAATTAGCCATTTTGCATTTTCAAATTAAGACTTGACAAATTTTTAATATAAAGGAATTTCTGGTTAAAATTTTTAGACAGCAGCAGCTCTTATGTGAGTGTGGCACACTGTAGATTTTAGCTAGAGAAGTTGCTTTAAAACCATTGAACAGAGATGTTTCCTAAAGTCAGAGATTTCTTATGGATTATCAGTTTATAAACATTAGTTTTCTTTACTGATTTACAGGATATCTGCCATGAAAAATAGGCTGTGTCCCTCTGTATTATGATAGGTAGTGTGCAGAGCAGACAGTATTGCTTATTCAGGCAGACATAGTATTAAAAACAGTCTTCCTAACTGAGTGTGATAGCATGCCAGGAGATAAGGTTCACCAGAGCACTGCCTATTCAAATGCATTTCTCTGTCTTTTTCTTGTGAAATAATAATCCTTACATTTCTAACTGCTCCTTTTGGCACTGACACAATTTGTGGCTATGCCAGTAAGGCAGAGAATGATCACCCAACAATGATCAGAAAAGCTGGCATACGGGATAAGAACTGAAGCTCTGCCCTGAATGGGGTCCTGCACATTTAATAGTTCCTGAAAACACACAGGAATGTTTCCCATTGAGTCATGGATGGCTGGCAATGCCGTTGGGAAAATATCAATGGAAATTAATACGATTTGTCTGTATTAAAAAATATGAAAGCCTGTAAGAAAGATTTCCAGTAATTGTTTCGAAAAAAGAACAATCTGCATCATCATAAAAGTTACTTCTCAGTCAGACTCCGCATAATACTGAACAAGACACTTGCATTCCCCAGTAAAAGCCTATGGATCATAGATTCTGGTTCCAAATCTTAGTAAATATGTTTAGCCATGATGGGTAAGTTACGCCTCTATCTAGTTAATCGAATGCTGCAGGTAGCAGAGCAAAAAACATGAAGAATCTTTAAAATTGGAAGTGACTTGTGCAAGATACAAAAAATAGATCAGTTCTTGCCCCATCATCCTCAGTAAACATAATTTGTTTGTTTGCATTAGCTATTCAAGCTCGGTTAATTTTCTTAAACAGTAAAGGTATTCAAGACATCCGTATACAGCTGACAAGAGGTGCATAGAAGACTTGTGCCATTCTGAAGAGGCAGCTAAAGCCCCATAGATGGCATGTCAGCACTAGGTACTGATGAGGAAGCATCAGCTCTATGAAACTATAAAATCCCTCATCGCATATGGCAAAAGATTCATAGTGAAAATGAATTTATCATTTCCTTATAGAAGTACACTACTGGTATAATAAGCTGCCAAGGAAGGAAATCTGATCACCTAGCAACTGCTCTGGCCTGAAAATTTCTAAATCTGAGGATTAGGAACATATTTTCAAGGATAGTTCCAACTGATTCACATGGCCATTCACTCTCTCTCTGTTGACTTTTCTCTGCCATTGCCCAATTTTCCTCATCACGGTTCACTTCTGTGTAAACAGTGTTCATATGCCTGTGCTGTGAGCAGGCCAACTCCACCACATAATGACAAGCAGTTTCCCCTCTGACTTTGAGTATAAAAATTAATTATATGTATAGTTCTTCTTCACAGTTACTCATGATAAAGAGTATGTATTTCAGAATTTATACAAATGTAAAATGCACCTTACTATGCTCTGACTTGCTTTGCATATGTCATTGCTCCTACTGCCTCACTAATTTAATTGTACTGTTCACATGAAAAAATGATGTCAACATTTAAATCCCTTTCTCTCAGTAGGCATAAATGCCAGTGAAAGAACACTGACTTCAGGTTAATTTCTATTTAAAAAGATGTACTTAGCTTCCCCAGAGGTCTTAAATAGGTGGAAACGTTACTACAGAGAATCCCTGAATCTATAAAGACAAATTCTCATGGGCTTTTATACCCTATTGCAGAATCTTTCCCTGCTCAGTGCAAAGATCTGTTAATGTTACTGTTGTCAGACCTTCTCTTTGTTCTTCAAGAAGGATGATTTGCTTTTCTTTTTCTCACAATAATTAGTACCTCTCCTTACCACAGAAGTAACTCAGTAATGCTTAGTTCTTCATTCTTCATGCTGGGACCAGATTTACAGATCAATGCAGAAGTATCAGAAACAGTAAAAATTAATTTTTGGGTATGACTACACTGGATTCTTACCATGGAAAGCTGGTAAGCTCTTAGCATATTCCATGCTGTATTTTGGCCAATGCTCTTTAGCAGTCTCACAGATAATGCCCAGCTAGGGTTCAGGAATTAGCACAAGCCAGACAGAATTCCCAAAGGCAATTTGGATACAGTCACCCTCTTTCAGATGGGAACTGAGTTTAGATGTGCAAACAAAAGCTAGGTTTTGCCAGGTTGTCTTATCATCTGAAGCCATTAATTTACTAGAGTGGACATAAATAGCCTATGTGCCTAAACATTATAAAAGTTAAAAATATATACATTAGGTACTAGAATGAATGGGGTTTGGTATAGATACAGTTGATTAATGCTTATAGCTTTTTCCAGGTTTGGTGATAAATTCACACCAACATTAAGCCTGCATAAAATGAATTTAGGATACTTGGCCAAGTTAATAGGCCTGCACAACTAGACAGGCAGAACAGTCAGGCAACAAGCAGCTCTGAACTAGTCTTTGTCTCCTCTGTACTCGTTGGACATAACCTGTACTTGACTGTTGCAACAACTCTGACTATTTAAAAGATAAATTCTTTTGCATTCACATCTCCTCCACACTCATTCAACAGCAAGGTATCATTTATCCCTTATAACACATATTAATTAATTCAATATGCTATCTAATTCTTGTTGTTCAAAAACTATATACAATGAAGCAAAGTTTCATAATTTTTGGTGAGAGTGAAGTCCAATACATAACTTGGATTAGTTGTGGACAGGCCTAAGCTACTCAGTTGACCTCTATGGGATTG
Organism: Coracopsis vasa; assembly: GCA_026283785.1. NCBI lineage: Eukaryota > Metazoa > Chordata > Aves > Psittaciformes > Psittacidae > Coracopsis > Coracopsis vasa. The sequence continues at coordinate 17,357 of JANHGB010031119.1, forward strand.
CTTCCTCGAACTAACAGTGACCGTGGCAATAATGAAAAAAAAAGCTGTATTTTCACAGGGATAACAACTCTTGAACCATCTATCACATTTCCTGGACAAAAGCAAGTTATTTTTTTATCAGCAATATCACAGTATTGTGTGTTGTCTTTTTGTTCTTAAGTTAATAAACTGATGGCTTCCAAACTGACGGCTTCCAAACTGACGTAAGTCTCAGTTTCTAACTCTACTTCCAGGCTATTTCAGCAGTGCAGTGATTTGTTCCTTTCTCTAAGGATTAATTTTTGGGTAAGATAAAAGTTTCATAGAGCATCTAAGTACTTAATTCATAAACACCTTTAACAGATATTCTGAAGATGTGCCAATATGATTTTTTTTTTCATACTTACATCAGGGATACTTTTTTAGGAAACAGGCTACTTTAGTACTGGCAAGGCAGGTTTAATGATGACTGTGAAACTGTGGACTAACTGAACATCTTACCACTTTTACTATCTACTTGTGCCTATTAATTATGTCTCATGAATCAGAATCACCATCAATCTGTCCTTATTCTTTTTTAAGGAATTTACTAAACATAATATGATCAACTGGTCTTCTGATTCTCTCCAGATCATTCATTATTACATGTCACTCCAGAAAAGAACTACTTGAAATATTTAATTTAAAAAAAAAAATCACTCTAAAGAGAGAAGAAACTGATAACATGTAATGGATTTTGTAAGTCTTGGAATGCCTTTGTCTTTTTCATCCTTTCTGTAGTAACCCTGGGAAAAGTACATGAGAGGAAAGGACTCAGAAATAAAATACATGCATTTTTGTCATATATGAAATGGGATAAATTAACTTTTTCTTAAAGCCTTATCACTGACAAGTCTCTTTAAAGCATTTTAGGTGCAGAAATTACTAGTGTTTTATGGAAGCCTTCTCTACCAGTTGAAGCAAAGAATCTTTTTATGACTTATGAATGCTTTCTGCTGCAGTGTGCCAGGAAAAGGCTTTGTCAACATGTGATCTTTGCTTTCTTTATTCAACACAAATATCTTATCTCCAACCACATTTGACATTTCAAGCATTAAACATAATACTGAATATAAATCAGGACAGTGGAGCCGAAAATTTGTCTCATGGGAACCACCTAAAAGGGAATTTTTAACAGGAAAAAATATTTTGGTCCTAAGGCAAACTCAAAACTTGTGTAGGTGCAGAATTACTATTAGGGTTTAGAACAGTTCACATAGTGTTCAGAGGGGTATCTCCAGCAAAGCTTGTTTGAGTCCTAGAAGAAGCCAAACAGTGGGGTTGTTCTCTGCATAGACTCAACTAGGTCCTAAGCTGGGTTAATCAGCTTTATTGAGAATGTTAATAATAGTGAAAATGCTCATGAATGTGTTTGGGTTTTCTTCTCTCATTGGTCAGACAAATCACTTCATCTGCTTAAACTTGGAACAACTGCTCTTAATTCATGCTTTGTTTTGAAGTTTGCTGCTTCTGTTTCAATCCTATAGTGTCAAGAGTTCACCTACAGAGAAACCACTCTGTTTCTTCAACTATTTTAGCGAGTGCAATAAAAATTATTATTTCGTCATGCAAAACTTGGCTACCAGAACACAATCCTTAATTCTACTGATACTTTCCATAGACAATATATAAATATAGAGAATATAAAAGGTGAGTATCACCACTTGCAAATATTTTCCAAGATCTGGTCTCAGGAGTTTGATTTAGCTGTTAATATGTACCTTGTGATAAATAAATGTAATCTGAACAGGCAATATGATTCACTAATAATCAGCAAGATACTAGGTATTAAGGAAGTGAGCTTTATTCCTGTGCTGCCTTTACCTTTATACAACATTGGACATAGTAATTTTCTGAACCTTAGTTTTTCTTACATTTTTAATATGCAGCACTATTATTAGATGACAGCCTTCTGGTCTTGTTGGTTTATCAAGCCATTTATGTGCAATTCAATTTTAAATGTGTGCATTTTCTGTCATATTGAAACAAGACTCACCACAGCCACTAAGGCTGCCTTATATTCAAGAGCCTGTTTTTACATAGTGCTTTGTTTCACTCAGGAGTCGGTGAAGCTCACAAGTATGATTACATTTCACTAATCAGAGGTCCAGAAACATTAAGTTGTTTTGCTCTTAACGTTTATCCTTGATAGTTATTCCCTACAGAAATATTAATCCACAGTAGAAGCCTTATTAATAATCTCCTAACTACAAGATAAAAATATACCATTGTGCTATGGGCATTTTCACCCTATTAAAAAAAACACCTGCCAAATTATGATAACAACAATATTGTCATATTATGGTGCTTTTATAGAATAGTCAATACATTTATTACAGGTATATTCCCACAGTATTGTGAAGTCAACAAGTATATGTTTATACCACTTATTTCTTACAAAGATTCTTCTATATTTCATATTTATTCATGCTCGGATGAATCTCTTCACCCAGCTAGTTTATTAGAATTACAGGTGAGTGCAGCCATAAATTTCTACACGGCTCCATTCTGAACAGTCTATGAAACACAAGATTGGAAGCATAAAATAAAGTGAGGAGAATCATGTCATGTTCTACTGGGAGACATATTTTACCCTTCAGCAGCATATTAAAAACGCATGTTTTAGAAATTGAGGCAAAGCATACAGTACCTTCTTCCCGTGAGATATACTCCTCTGCCTAGAGCAGAATTTTCCTCTTGGCAGTGTGTATCAGAAATGGCAAGTCCAACAGTTTAATCTCTCTAGCATTAAATTTTCCAATTCAGAAAAAATTAAAGAATTCTGTCATACTTTTAGGGGTTTTAACCAATAATTTTAATACACATGGGCAAGATTGATCATTTTCCTCAAAATCACTTATTTAGGCTATTGAAATGTCATGATTTCATTATGTAATTTTATCAGCATATTCGCATTGCATTATCTCTCTAGTTCCTAGTCAGATACTCAAATTAAAATAGAAAGATAAATGCAGAGAAGGTTGAAACGCGATTTTGTTTGAAGAAAACCGCTCAAAGCATATTTACATTATATAGTTTATATGGTAGTCTCCCCCCTCCCATATTTGTTTAACAAAAGAGTCTTAGCAGAGTACTTCTCCACTGGATAAAGGGCACAATCAGTGCTCCTTCCAGGAGAACCTTCTTGAAGGTCATAGAATCATAGAACAGTTAGGGATCGAAAGGACCTTAAGATCATCTAGTTTCAACCTCCCTGCCATGGGCAGGGACATCTCACACTAAACCATGTCACCCAAGGATCTGTCCAACATGGCCTTGAACACTACCAGAGATGAAGCATTCACAGCTTCCTTGGTCAACCCATTCCACTGCCTCACCACTTTTACAGTAAAGAACTTCCTCCTTATATCCAATCTAAACTTCTCCAGTTTAAGTTATAACCCATTACCCCTTGTCCTATCACTACAGTCCCTAATCAAGAGTTCATCCCCAGCATCCCTATAGGCCCCCATCAGATACTGGAAGGCTGCTATGAGGTCTCCACAGCCTTCTCTTCTCCAGGCTGAAAAACCCCAACTTTCTCAGCCTATCTTCATACAGGAGGTGCTCCAGCCCTCTGATCATCCTCATGGCCCTCCTTTGGACTTGCTCCAACAGTTCCATGTTCTCTTTATTTTGAGGACACCAGAACTGCACACAATACTCCAAGTGAGGTCTCACGAGAGCAGAGTAGAGGGGCAGGATCACCTCAAAAAAGAGCAGTTGGATATCTCCCAAAGAAGCCCTTCTTCAATGACTGTCAGTGTAACAGAATTAATTGTTTAGATTAGTACTTGTGAGGTGTTTATCCTAGTATAACTGGACCACCAGGACATGAGCTATGTCCTGCCACATTTTCCATGTGAGCTTAACCCTGTTTAAATGAAGGCCTTCAATGAGCACTACTGCTCATTAAAGGGATCCATTACTTTTCAGGCCACCAACAGACTGACTTGTACCCTAGATATTTGTAGTTAGTGACTACAAATATACTTCCAGATCCTCTTTCCTGCACAGGGTGTATTAGCAAAAGCAATAAGGAGTGTTTTCAAAGCAGCTTTCCTCTTTGTCATTGTAGGGTTATTCCTTGAGCAGAAACTCTTATTTCAAGCTGTAGTCGCAGTTACGTGGATGAAACTACTTATCAGATACCAGCTGGAAGCTCTGTAGAGTTTGGCCTATCATCTGCTGTTAAATATCCCTATTAATGGAAATCATCCATTAGTTGCTCATTAGATTCAAACTAGCTCAGTTATATGATTTAAAACCACATAAACATTTTTGTGTGTGTGTATGCTACATATGACATCAGATTCTGTGCTCTTCTCTAAACTGAGAACAAAAGAGCTGCTGGGTATCTCCTCAGAGCTATAATGGCTTTTTATAAAAGCTAAAGCAATTACATAAATTTGATTATTTCCACACTCCAGTAAGCCTGATATGAATAAAGAGCACCAACAATGGGGAAACCCCACCATTTGTCAAGTGCCATCTTGGGTTGCAGATACTATTGCTATTTTTCAGAAATATTCGTGTTTCCCTGTGACTAAATATCCCAAGATTTTATTTTTTTTATTGCTGGCTGACAATGTCATTCTCTGCCTTTGCACAACACATGCCCAGAATGGATATCTGTATACTCAGATACCTCTCTCACTTTTTTCTGCCTACAGTCAGCCACTCTCAGTTCATTGCAGAAGGGACCCCAAGAAAATAGTTTGTTCATTCACAACTACAATTAGTGATGTTCAATTCATCACTATTAAAGAACAATGTTTCTATACAGACTAGGATTTATAGGGAATCATCAGGTTATTACTTTTACCTTCTTAGCCCTAGAATAAAACAAAGGGCTACGCTTAAGATAGCTAAGGCTTTCACTTCAATAAAGATCGCCATAGCAGAAAGCAAAGAACCATCACCTCATTCAGCAAGGGTACTACTTTTTATATGTAAATGCAAAATTTTTGTTTAATTTTTAGTTTTTACCCAGCAGGACATTACATTCACTTAACTGAGTCTATCCAGACTATCACTGGACTTCATCAAACCATGCAGGTTGCAAGTGATTGCTGGAAGGTCTGGCTGAATATCCTGTTTTGCAGACACAAATAGCCCTAAGCAGAAATGAAAGGCAGGAGCAGTGTGGAAGGGGATGAGGACAGGGTCTGTGAAGCTAACTTCTTTGGCTAACAGCGTACACTCCACTGCTCTTACCTCTTCCTTAAGAATACCAGCTCATCTCATGCATCTTTTTGAAATACAACTTTTGTTTCAAAACCTGCTGGAGACAGCTAGTGAAAAAAAAAGAGTCTAATAAGATTACCCAAAGTTGACAAGGTCAAAGGATTGTTTTCATTAAAGCATGTGAGCCTCTTGGAAATGCTGGTTCAAGTCTGCCTTTGCTGCTTTTTTTTTTTTTTAAAAAAAAAAAAAAGATAGTTTGTCTCTCTTTTGATATTTACAGTGAAACAGGCTGAGGCTGAAAACCAGCCTGGAAGAAAAAGGACATAATATTCCTTCCTTAAATGAATCTGCCTTCTAGAAACAACCTAATGTAAACATTACGAGGCTGGTATTTACATAACTTTATAGGCAGGTTTGCCTCTTAGAGAGCTTATGTCTGGATGGGGCATAAAAGCTAAAAAAGGGAAAGATCCCATACAGGCTGATAGCTGGGGGACATTTGGTTGTGCTGTTCTTTGCCGTGATGGTGAATTTGTGAGAGCAGATACGTTCAGAAACCTCAGTCTTTCTTTTTTGCTTCCCTTTTTTGGAATTTTGCTAAAAATAGGCATAGCCCTCCCCTGAAATTGCTGTCTGCACAATTTGCTTTCATAAAGCATGAAGTAAAACTCTTACAGTCTGAAAAAAAACCCATCGTGTACTCAAGATAGCATTGCCAAACAGTCCATAATTCCTACTGTCTTCTTTGCTAAAAATTATGTGCGTGTGTTCTTTAGTGATAGATTTTAGCACCTGTTTATTTACTTTAATAAGTACAAGTAAATAGTCTGCTTGTGGAACAACCTCATTTTAGCTCAGGATAGGACAAGGGCTAATGACATACTCTAACACTATGGTCACATAGGAAACTGTTTTCCCGTCTTTTCGAGATTTCATCTTCTGAGAGAAACTAAATTGTTGGGGTTTTGTGGTTTTTTTTTCGGTTGGGTTTTTTCTTTTTTTTCAGAGTTTCCCTTAAAAAAAACTGCAAAAAAAAAAAAAAAAAGAAAGAAATCGTGTCTGTATTGTGTCAGATATCATGGTAACTAGGCTATTTATACAGGAGATGGAAAACCCAGGTTCAAGCCTCTGCTCCTTCTTCCGCATCCCACTTGAATGCTTCAGAAGTGTGGGATGTGGCATTATGAGGTCTCTTTCTCCCCCATCGCAGTGTAACCTCCTTCAGACCCTTCTGGGGATAAATATCAGGGTCTGAATCAAAGGTGACTGTTGTCTGTAAAGCTTCACTACTCGCTGCTATGCTAGGAAGCATGGAATGGCTGACACCTTGAAGTACAGAAGAAATAAAACACTTGACCTTGTGGGCAAGGCAACAAATTATTCAGTTCTGTCTTGCTTCTGTCACAAACTTTGTTGATGATACAAAAACTTATTACAAGTATTACTCAGCATAGACAGGATGAAGTAGGAGAAAGATGATGGCTACAATTGTAGTAGAAAAAGACAACACATCATTACTTATCAATACATTCATACATTTGTGAACCTATGCTAATTGCTACAGAGAAACAACGCACCCACACCTGAAAACTTCATCAAGGTTTGAAAGGTTTAACAGCTTCTAAAAGAGCAAATTCCTCTTCCTGCTTCCAAATAACTGTTTATTATCTAAATACAATAAAATAGAAAGCAACTCTGGTTTAAATTTGATGACATGCAGAAATTAGAAAACTAAATGCCATACAAGCCAGTTATTTGAGTTTGCGTGTTTCAGAACAGTTTTTAATAGCTTTTATTTTTTCATTAAAAACAACTGTTATTTTGTTGCAACATCCCATAGTTAGTTTCTAAATCATGCAGAGATTGTCCTGTAATTGAAAAAAAATCCATCTACCTCCTTCTCAAAATAAATATAAAAATCCAGGAAATACTCACTCTAGCATTCCAGTCAAGAGAGAGCAAGCGTATACTAGCACACTCAGAGCTTCACTAATGCAATATAGTACCCTGAAAGTAACTCAGTATTTGAAAACAGCTCAGCTGGAGGAAGAAACAATTCCACAGCAGTTTAGAAGCACAATGCTTGAGCAATTCCTGCAATTAAAGGAAAATTTGAGCAGTGCAGAAGAGACCCAGTATCAAATAGAGCTTACAAACAACCCAGGTCACATGAATTCCACTAAAAGCTCTGGTGGGAGCAAGACAACAATGCCAGTTTCTTAAATATATATTTAATTATACTGTTTCTCATGTCCTGTGAGAATATCTACAATTAGATGCCAAATGCTGCACCCGGGTTTGTAGGAACAGGAATCTAAACTAGGTTATTAGCCTGTTACCCTGTCTGTTTTGCAGGAAATACTGTTAGGTGATTTGGACATTCAGGAGCTCCAAATGATTTCAGTGAAAAAAACTAGGTGTCATGTGCTTTTGCACGTTAATTAAGCCAATGGATTTAGGTCCCTAATTTATATAGAAGAAACTTTGGTCAATGCTTCTATTTCGTGCCTCCCATCTGCAATTTCTAGTCAATAGCTTACCTAGGAATTAATAATACATGGCATTTCTTCAGTTCAAGGTCATGTTTCAAAACCTGTGTTCATTTTTCACTGCATGAGACAGTCAATAAATATTTCTGTCTTCTTCTGTCAACATAGAGATATGTAGGATGGACTGTATGAAAAACACATGGAAAATACTGTTCTGTGCCAGCAGTATCTCAGAAAATGTCAGTATGGTGTGAGCTGTAAAGTAACTTGGCAGAGATTCAAAGTGCATACCCAGCATTAGCTAAACAGTGCTGAACTGGGCATTAAGGAGCGGTGATTTACACAACAAATTAGTGTTTCTGCATTGCTTTTTTTATATGTACAGTAACTGAATCTGTGGAGGCAACCACCCTCAGAGTCACCAAGTTAAACCTTATATTGCCTTTTTACTTTAGCATAACTTGGTTGTTAAGAATTGTGCCACACTTATTTACCCTTGGACTCCAATCCTGAGGAATGAAGTCAGCACCTTTCATTATTCAGTTACAGAGAAATCATATGTAGGTCTTAAAAATAGCCTGTGGCAATTTTATTTCTATATACTAAGAGAGGAATGTTCAGTTTCTATTAGAAAAGAAGATTTTTTTTCCCTTGAAAGAGTTTGATCAGGGGCTTCCCTGATAATGTAATTCACAGTATTCTAACACACTAAGTACTTGCACTCACTGTGCAGAAGATGTCTTGGTTCTTCTTGCAACAGTCTGTAGAGCAGCATGGATCTTCTGGGAAATGAATGGGACTGAGAAAACTGGTTTGAATAGCCTCATTGACCCTCAAAAGCATCTCAGAGTATCCCAGGGACCAAAGAGGACAACAACAGTCACCAGATCACAGCTGCTACACAGTGCTCTTATTTCTGCAATGAAAAGAACATCTCTGACTTGATCAATTACTTCCTTAGTAACTGAGTTCTTCCTGTAGAAAGTGGCAAGTTTTATACTGAGGGCAAAACTATCTGACATGAAATGAAGATTTTGAAACATTGTATATTAATCAGTGCCATGGTTTGTATTATATTGATAGAATGGAAAACAAAATACTTTAAGTGTTTACTAATTTAGTTATATATTATCTAAACTAGATACATCAAGTTTAATGTTTTAATAACATTTTCTTAAAATGGTGGTTGCAGACTTGGATCCTCTGACAAGATTGTTTATTTAAGAGTAAATAACAGAACTGCGTGCTAATCATTTGGACACTGACTCACAATTTTTCCATGGTAATTAAAATGCTTGGAATTTTCGCCTTCCTCCCCCATGGAAAAGAATATATAACACGATAAGGAGTTCTGTCTGACATATTTACTTTTATGACACACTGTTCAGAGATGCCACTGCTTAGCCTTGCATTCAAGTACCAGTAATGTTGAGAAATCAGATCTGGGAAGATAACAGAGCAGTCTTCCAGAGGATTTGATCTGGAAAGCGTCAGTTGTGACATTTTATTAACACTGTCAGCAAAAGAATGCATTGTTACTAACTTGATGTGTTTGATATGAAATAAAACATTTTATATAGTAGCAGATATAGAAGATTTATATCAGCAAGCTACCAAATACTGCTAATAATGCATTTTGGGCTTCTTTACTTGAAGATGTGTGGAAGAAGTTAGTTGCTTTCTTGGATGTAACTGAATTTTAACCAAGCAGAAGAACTTCTATTTGAGCAATCAAACTCTGTGCTGTGTCATCCCCTCAATGTATGTGATTGGGATATGGGAACAGAGGGTTTAACAAGTGTTACTCAGATGAGAGAATCCAGGATATCCTGTTAGGTTTTCATACCACTTATTATGATAGGTGATAGTTGCTATTTCTTAATATTTACTGGAAGTAGTGCAGTGAATTAGCCCTACAAAAAGCAGTGGCATTTCTTTCCAAACCCTTTAAAACAATGCTTAGATTTAGGAAGTTTATTTTCTAAAGCCTTAAAGCAAATTCTTTTCTCAGTAGCAATGAAGAGGATACAGTTTCTTCCGACTATAGTAAAGTTATGTTGCACAGCTCAGCTGTGGTGAAGTTTAAAAAATAACATCTAATTGTTGTAATATGACTTTTTCCTCTGCAAATCTTGGAAGAAAAAAAAAAAACAACAACTTTGAAAACAAATTCTTTTGGAAAGCTCATGTTTTGTGTAAATTTTTGGAATGTCAGTTAAAAAAAAATGTAGTACTTGGGATATTGCATACAAACTAATAATGAAGCTGAGGATCAAGAAAGTTGGGTTCTAGATCTACAAATGAAAGTGCCTGATCTTGGGCTAATTACTCCAGCTATGAATAACTGCTGGTTTGGTCCTCAGCTTAAGACACATTAAGGAGAACAAACTATTAGGGATTGTGGAGTAGTAATATGTGTTTTGAAAAAGAGAATATTAATTTATAAACCTTCAAATCATTGTTTATGCTTAAAAATCTCAAGCAGCACTTTGATTTTTCCTCATTCTGTTGGAACAGAAAGATTTTTTAATAGGCACTGAAGATTTTGCAGCTTTGGTAATTGAAATAAGCATTCCCTTTAAGCCTAATTTGAAGTAACTTCTAATATCAATGGGTATTGGGTGCCCAAATTCCTTTGCAGCAGATGCTTTCAAAGCTCTTTAGAGAAATGTTCAAGTTGTGAGAATTTTTGGCTTAGTACTTCTGCTGCAGGGTCATATCAAACTAGAAGACCCTTATATTACACACTGGTTGTTCCAGCATAGCATGGAGTATGCAGTATGGTAAATAATGAAAGGTTCTAATTTTCCACTGCCTCTGCTAATCTCTTATATCTATGGAGAAGAAACATAACACTTTACTATTCTAACTCAGTATCATTTCACATCCACTTAGCAAAGAAACAAGTGACAAAGCTTAAGTGAAGAATGGACCAATTCTAACATTTAAAAAGGAGATGTCCCTCCTCCATGCTTCCTTAGGATTGATTTCAATCTGATTTAAAGATGGATCTGTTTGCTATTCTTAGAAACTTTATTATTTATTCTGTTTATCATTACAGAGCTGTAATTATTACTAAATTCTGGTGACACAATATTAATTGTAAGCAAAACCAATTATCATAATTTTCCTAATTTGTTACCATGGGAGCAATCTTTCTGCATGTAAACACTGAACACATTCGTTCAGAGATATCATTAATCATTGAATACTACAAAGCTGCCTTTATAGATGTTTTTCTGAGAATAACTGCTTATTCTAAACCAGGGTCTAGAACGTAATTTATTTTAAAAGAGGTAATGCCCCAAAATTTTACTTCCTGTTGTATTTCTGCAGCTTAAAACCCCCAAGCTTCCAGTAGTAAAATAATGTCAAAATGAGCAGTCAAATGATCTGGGTCAGCAACTATTCTCATAGTGAGACAAATTATGTAGATTAACATAGTAACAACATTCATTCTCTTTCACAAAGAAAAATGTACCAATCTTTGCTTTCAGGAAGTAAAAGTTAATTACTTTCCTGAAGGTTTCTACTAGAGCAAAAATCCAAGTATCACTTATAATTTATTTGAAGGAAGACAAGGCTGACATAGCTGCTAACCATGAAATTTGACTTGCACTTTCTTACACAAAATGAAAAATATTAATTTTTTTTTCCCTGAGAAGTATTTCTTAAAATGACAGAGAACATGTAGCTTCAGTACCCCATACACTGCAACGCCTTCTGTTGTAACTGAATTCACGATACAAAATTCAGAATTTATTCAGTGGGAATAATAGAAATTTTTGTCATCTATTTCTTCAGCATCATTCCTCACACTCTACTTGCCACTAAGACTGTTGGTTAGTTAATGTGGCAACAAAGACTGGAAGAGATCAGAGTTAAAATTCATCTCCTTATTAGATTGGGGCATCCTAATTCATAATTATTCTTTATTAACCTTCTTTTTGAGAGAAATACAGTAAGATGCACAAATCTGTGTCTTTTTAAGCCCGTTCCCGTTCAGCAAAGGAACTTAAAAATCTCTACATCCGAAAGGGATTTTAGTTTAAATTGAAACTGTGAAGTTGATCAGTTTTTTATATTTTGCCCTTGACAAACATACAAATATAACACTCATTTCAGGCAGATGGATACCTACAGTCCTCAGAGACTGAGGCTGAGATGTTAAAAACCGCCTGTGGAATCTCTGCAACCAAATCCTTTTAAAGTTAAATATGTACTTCCCAAGTTTTCAAAAAACTATTCCAAAGCCCAGATTCCTAACATTCTCTCTGTTTACCTTGATGTTTTCAGTGCAAAATGCAAGAGGTTTAAAAGGTATTTTGAAAACAAAACTTATGAGAAGTTAAAGAACTTTAAACACTGATATAATATGCCATGAGGCAACCTTAAGAAAACCATTCACAATTATGTTAGTGTTCTTTCCCCAATCATTTCTGAAGCCAGAGCTGCCAGCTTCTGTTTCGCTATCGATAGCAGATTTTCACCAAAATCAACAGCAAGCAGGGATTACAGCAGGATGCGGATCAGGTAATATATATGCATGTTTAGACTTAGTTCCCAACTCACAGTTTCTCCTGGGATTGATAATATTGCTGGGAGAATCAGAGGAAATATATGCATTTGTGTGCATAGAAAACACTATTCAAAACGCTATCCAGCGGAGCTTTAAATGGCTTTATAACATTCTATTGATGTTCAAGAACAAAATGATCGCTCTTAATGGCTATTATTTACAACATTTGAAGCTCAGGTGCAAAGGTGGAGTATGCTGACGTGACCCTCTACACCCCCAAATGATTGGCTGGAGGGAAATTTATAATATTCAGCTGGCAACTCAGAAATAGCTGTAGTCCAGGGCATAGCTCTATGTAAGTCAACAGTTCCAGATACATCATTAGCTGTGCTCATCAATCAGTACAAAACTGCACTGGGTCCTGCTGGAAGTAGGTGAAAATATTCCATGCTGGAAAATCAGATTATAGGATGGGGTTTTTTTTGGTTTGTTGGTTTGGTTTTTTTGGAGTGGAGGGGAGGGTGGGATGGTTGGGTTTGTCTTTTGTTTGTTTGGTTTTGGGTTCTGGTGGGTTTTTGCTTGTGGTTTGGTTTGGTTTGGTTTTGTTTGTTTTTTTTAAGAGAACTGGATAAAATATTTCTTGATTCCATTAGAATTGCCTTTCATGTCTTCACATCTTTTTTAGGAACTTACATGATACACATCTTAGATAGAAAACACTGAAGTCCAGTGTTTGATTTAAAAGATGTTTGTATCCCATGGACAAATTTCAAAAGTGGTATTAGTAATTTCTAATCTGACATTATTGTGCTGACTTTACCATTTAAAGATTCCTCTTAATCAAATGCATGCATGCAGAGTAGCAGACATGGGAATTTATAGCTGATTTGTTATTTCAGAAAGCATTAAAAGCAAAGCAAGTAAAGCATTTAAAACAAGGAATGTAAAATTCACTAAACCACTCCCCTTGGTCATGTTAAAAAAGACAGATTAAGCTACTGGACATTTCAGTCAAGGTATCTTGCCTACCAGTAGTAAGACAGTATCTTATCTACAGGTAACACAATATGACTTGAAGAAAACTACTCAAGAATTTCTATGCTCTTCAGGAGGCATCCAAAAATAAATCTGTGTCATAAGTTTATTGCACCATTATGGAAAATTGAGAACAGAACAGGCTAGGTGTGAACTCAATTTCAGCACTTACTTCTAATCCCCACAAGGCAAAGACTCATTTCACATGACTTATGTGCAAGGCTTAAAGAAACAACACAAGCTTCTGATACTATGCCTGTAAACAGAAGGGAATAACCACAGAATCCCAAAGCACTCTTTTGTTTCCACTGAAAAGGAAGCAGTCGAAATCATTGTTACTTACTCTCTGTTGGCAGCACAGGAGGAAGTGTGGTCTTTGGCTTCTTGGTCTTCTTCTCAATAGGCTTTGAGGTCTTTGTGGATGAGGCATCTGCAAACAAAACAAACAATAAAATACGAATCTTATTTAAAAATCAATAACAAAAATCCTTGTCTATTAACATGAGATTGTTTGGGGACTTTCTGCAAAGTTAGAGGAAATTGTTGTCCTTTGTCTTTTAAGAAAGATTTTGTGCACAGACTTGCTGGAGAATGTCACATTCTAAAAGGAAGAGGGAGAAGAGAGGGGGAAGTCCTCTATGAAAGCAACAGCACTGAGAAACTGAGAAAGCAACTAGACAAGGCACCATCTAAGGTGACAGTTGTATTTTAACTGAATAGAACAAAGTAAAATGTGCACAAAGCTGCTTTAGACAGTGCATGGAAAAGGGAAACGGCATATTTGAAGCATCATTTCATCCAAAAAAAATCTCTTGCCATGTCATGCTTCTGTTCCATTGTCTGTATGATCTATATAGATGAATAAATTTTGAAAAGTAGCATTTCCTCTGTATGTTTAAATCTTTCCAAGAAGATTTCATTGTGCATTGATTCATTCAAAATAAAAATGGCACAAGCGACACCACAGGACTCAAGTTTAATGGATTTCGTTATTCTCAAGATTGCACAGCTCATATCCAGAAACTACTCAGTACTGCAGGCACCCTGACATCTAAGAGACAATACAAGCTCTCTTCCATCTGTATCCCATATGACATAGACACATACAACTAGAAGGTACTACCTTTTTTACAGTAAGGTTTTCTCAGGTTGAGCATGTCATATAATGCAAATCCTAATGAGCTCCACTTGTTAGATTATTTGATCCTGACATTTATCATTGGAAGAAAGTTCCCAGATTTGGATTATGATCTCAGCAATAGCTGTATTAATTTATAGCTTTCAAATATTCAGCTTTCAGAGAAAAGATAATATAAATGTCATGTAACCACCTATTTCACAGTCACCTACTTCTAGTTTCCAGAGTGTGAAAGTTCATCTAAGTTTCCTAAAAAGTTAACAAGGAAAGACAGAATCTTCTAGATTCTGAAGTAATTCAGAGCAAAGTCTGTGCTAGATCTGAGTTCAGACACTCAGATTCTATAGATTTGTCCCTGAACTAATTTGACAACAGAAGTCAAGCATTAATCTGATTTGAGTCTATGGAACCAAAGAGAACATAATATTTGTGGTTACTTGTTGAGTCTGAAAATCAGGCTGTAAGGTGCTGAAATCACACTGTGTAGAAGGAGCAATTTTATTTGTTGCTGTAGATCAAAATTCTGACTTTAAAAAAAACAGTAGTCCCCTCTGCCAGTCACAGACATGGGATATCAAGCGTCATCTCTCCTGAATAGCTGGAGTTTGATGTGGTGCCATTCTTCTCAGCTGTACAAAGCAGCATGCCAGTAAGAATTGGAAAAGACTGATGAGGCAGCCAATATCGAAGTAAGGAATGTGGTCATTCTGGTGTCCAAAATTACATGAGCAGCAATTATATGTATAATTAATTGCTTTTCCAGCTACATGAAGACTGACTCTTACTGATGGATTTACAGGATTATATTCTTACCTTGTGTCATGCTACATTAGGAAAACAACAGTTTTCTTTTTTAGACTTCCTACCAGACCTGTAACACAGTTGTGAAGGCTTAGTACCCAAGATCTATGTTATTGGGCTTGTTGTTTACATTTGTGTTCTTTTCAGTCACAATGGAAAGTATCAGAGTATTCATGGATGAGCTCACCAGAAGGTGAGCTGATAAAAAGCTCATTTGGTTACTGAAAGTCCCTTAAGTAACTTAAAGTCCATGTCAGTTTTAAGTCTGTGCTCTCACCCTAATGACAAAATATTTGCCCGAGGGCAAGAAAATGGCAGTGTCATCAGCATGACTGAAGCTGAAAATGGGTACCTCAGTCAGCAAATTATCCATGTTTAAGACTATGACATACAATGGTGGTTGACTTGCTAATTTGTTAATTTTTGCTCTGTGCCATACATAGTCCTGAGGCAGACTGGTACCCAGGCTCACACACTAAATTCTTACATGCTCTTAAAGAATGAACACAGATCAGAAACAAATTTTCATGGGTTCAGCTTGCTGCTCTACTAACCTAGTACAGTGGGTAGCAGGAGAACATACATTATTCCACAAAGCAGACAGAGCCCTTGTCTCTGTACTGTCTCTCTGCTCATGCTCCTTCACAACAGACATCAAATTATGTATTGATGAAAAGTGCAGAAAGGGAGGGGCAGAGTTCTTTTTTGTGTATGTGGTTCATAAAGGCTCGTATTCGGAAATAAAAGGGAGAAGAAAGAAGTTTTAAGGAACGGCTTTCCCGTATCCAGCAAAGTACTTACCTTCTACCAGCACTTTGCAAGCACATTCAGCTTTTCCTGCTGCATTCTCAGCTATGCATTTGTATTCTCCCCCATCTTCAGGCATAGCCTTCTCAATGGTAAGTGAACAGAGTGTCCCTAATGCAAAGGAAGGAGAGATCAAATGGATGTTATGTTGCAGTTCACAAAAACCTTAGTGCTACTAAGGAACAAAATGCATCAAATGATCCAATCCTTTACTACCGGTGATATTCACTGCTTCATTTTTTATATATATATATTTTTTTTTTGTCCTTAAAACCTCAGCATCAGAGCTGGAACCTTATTAATGCTAAATAACATAAAACCACATTGAAAGATAAATGAAATCTTATTGCTGTTCCCTAGGATACTTAAAGC
>JANHGB010031120.1:0-11166 GCA_026283785.1 Coracopsis vasa
TGAGGGTGGTGAGGCACTGGAACGGGTTGCCCAAAGAAGTGGTAAATGCTCCATCCCTGGCAGTGTTCAAGGCCAGGTTGGACAAAGCCTTGGGCAAAATGGTCTAGTGTGAGGCGCCTCTGCCCCTGGCAGGGGGTTGGAACTGGATGATCTTAAGGTCCTTTCCAACCCAAACCATTCTCTGATTCTATGATTCTATGATTCTTTTCTTTTTCAGATGGCATCTGGTTGGCTATTGTGAAAATACTACAGCAGTTGTTCACACTCATTTTACATTTTAGTCAAAATTAGCCTTTTAGATTTCAAAATACCCTACATTTCTCCCATCTATCATTTTCTTCTTTGACACTATTTCTGAGCTGATGGAAATTTCAAACAGAATGCTGTTAACCTCCAAAATATCAAGTATTGGGAGAGTGTATTAAGTAGAACACAGAAACTAAATAGATTTTAGAAGAGTTGTAAGAGGCAAGAAACAAACTGGATTAAAAGATAGTTGGAAGGAAAAAATAAGATTAAGTTGTAAAAATGAAATCTGGTTTAGGTCCAGCACTCGCTGAAAAAGAGTGCAGGATCTAGACCTTGCAGTGTGACAAAAGGTAAAGATAATGCTTAACATTAAAATAATAGTTTCCATTTCAATTTGTGTGGGTACAAGTAAATTTAAAACATGTTATGCCTTCACAGTGCACTTTGCCCACACAAATCTCTTTTAGAAGAAGACAAAGTGATCCAGAACACAATTCGCCTTCTGCAACACCGAGTCCCTGAGCCAGGTGTAAAGCTGGATTCTCAGGACTATGTTTAGGCCCCAGAATTAAATGACATCATCTCTTTCTTCATGTTCTTAAATTCAACTTTAAAAATATCTGCTACCTCAGGGTGCCCTGTTTCATATTATCACAGATAGAAAAATTTTGTAGGTTATCTGCTTTTAACTCCTTGCTCTGAACTCAAACACTGGCTGAGGCAGGGCTGCAAAATAGCACGGAACCAGAAAATAATTACTGATAATCAGAAAGTTTCCTGCTTCCAGCTGGGATAGAAGAACAGCAATGACAGCCTTTTCCATGGCACTTCACTATCTAACTTTCCATTTGTGGTCTGGATCTGTATGTGACACACGTGATTTAAAAGATAACTGAAAATCTGTATTCAAAGAGAGAGTACTGAAAATCTGGTATCTTCTGCCAAAAATATGTCAGAATATTTCAAAGAGGTGAAACCCAGGAGGTGTAGCCAATATTTTCATTGACAATTTAACTTTGGGGAGGGCAGGAAGTATAAAAAATAACGGAGAACTGACTGAAACTGGAAGATGCTAGTGTTAGTTTGGAGCACATGAAATAAAATTCAGTGGGATTTTGATAACTCATCCCCAAAATCAGTAAAATGCAATTCACTGAAGAAGATGATAGAATACTAATGTTCAGCAAGAGAAGCAAATGTAAATATCCAGTGACTAAAAAAACCCTAACCAACCCAAACCCCTGCCTTAGGGACCAGTAGCTCTCTGCTAGCAGATTGGCTAACCAGGCACAAAAGGCTTGTATATCCAAATACCCACATGTCCCTCTCAGCTGTACTAACACATGTGGGGCAGTCTGCAAGGGCATTGCTCTGTTGCATGCAGCATTGCTGGCATTATAGCATCAACACCAGGTGTGGGTTTGACCCACACTTTGAGATTCAGCATAGGTCAGAGGATGGTAACAAGATAGGTGAGAGGCTTTCACCTTGCCAAGGGAAAATATGGAGGGAGTGTGTTTACTTACACTAGAAAACAGAAAAAAGCTGTGAGTGGGAAGGGTAACCAGTAAAAAGGTCACACAGAAAGGTTTTGAAACAGGATGGGATTGGAGACCTCAGAGGGGCTCAAACATGCAATGTGAATCTTGTGTTTATTACATCTTGAATGTCTGTTTCAGGTAGACCGTATTTAAATCAAAGTTCCCAGAGAGATGTAAATTCCCATTTCTCATATCAATTTTTAATGCCCTTCCATTATTAAACCAAATTTTATTCCAAGGAGCCTTGCCTCTAAAATTAATCAAAAGATTTTTGTCATATTCCAGATGAAGCAAACACAGAATTCCAGGAGCCTAACACAGAAACCAGACTTCTAAAAATAGACTGTGCGGAGCCTGATTTGCTGCAGTTTGAGTGGGTAGGTCACATATCACATCTCTCTTGGCTGATCAGCATCGGTCAGGTGTTGCTTGAAAGGCAGCCCAAGAGGGAAAGCAAATAGATTGATTCAGCAGAGAGCTCAGAAACATTCAGGGATATGATGAGAAATACCAGAAACTCCACAAAACAGTGATATCTCTATACATTTGAAAACAGTTGGAGGTTGCTTTTATTTCTCTGCCTGTTTACCACTCTGCATCCAAATGCTAAAAATAAAGCTTGCTAGTTACGAACAGGTGGGAGTCAGATCTCCATCCAAAACAAAAATATACCCTAAAACATCTCTTTTGGTCTTCCCAATTTGGGCAAATTAATTCCTGTCAACAGCACAGAGATTTTGCATGAGCAAAAATAACAGGAGCTACAGCTGGGAACATAAAAACTAATGGCCCGTGCCCAAGGTCTCCACTCTGTGCTGGAGGCAAAGCTCAGCAGAAGACCATGGAAGGGGCTTTCTGGTTTTGGAGAACCAGCATCGAGGCATAAATGATCAGCACAGCAGCACACAGATGCTTTGGCATAAGTCAGTGAAGGGATAATGATGTAGGGGAAGCAACAGCGGGGCACAAAAGGTGTTTGCAGATACAGAGCAGTTGTTTGCCTGTGCCTCCTGGTTGTTTGTGGGGTTACACAGAGTTGCTGCTCACATTTGAGAGACTCACGCTATGGATTTTGTTGAAAACAGGTTTAAAGATGCCATCCCAATCCCCTTTCGCAATGCCTGTTTTGATATGTGACAAACAGCACAGAAATACCTAAATGAAAAGCAAGATAACTTTAGTGAGATCATCTCTCTCCCTGAGAGATGAGTTTTGTCCAAAAATCAATCAATCTTCTCATTAATTATTTATATTAACAGAAATGGTGACACATCAAAGAATTTACTTGGGCTTCTTACATGTTACCCTCAGGTGACAACCTTCAGCACAGTGCCCAGCAGAACACTGTGAAGTTTTTAAAGAGGGAGTCAGAGGCTGCTTTTGAGGGCCTTCCCCCAAGGCTACAGGGATGCAGCAGCTCCAACCACCTGCCATGCAATCACTGAGCTTCACTTGCTGCTCCCACATCCTTTTCCATCAACCATGCACTCGAAAAGGACAGTCATCCTTCAACGCGCTACTTCAGAAATGGAGAGGAGAAAAAAGAACATTCATAACCTTCACACTGAAAGTTTGTTCCAGAAATGTTCTTTTGTGAGACTATGAATAAAAAAGAGAGGAAAAATGTCCATGGATGTTACTTTAATCTTACATAAGGAACATATAACACCCTCTGTCTGACTCCATTTTGGCTAGACGAGACTATCTTCCCTCAATGTATGAGACAGTATAGGAGTTAGATCACATGCCTGGATCAGTTCCAGCTTCAATCCAAAGTTGTTCTTGACACAAAACCAGACAAAACTTGGCAGTGTTATCTCCCAAACTTGGGTTCAGTCCCAAGCAAAATTCTAAATGAAACACAAGGTCCCAAATCTGCATGGAGCAAACCAAAGAAAACGCTGGCACTGATGCCAGTGAAACAAGCGGCCAAGTTTTGCTGATATCCACATAGCACTTCTCTTTCAGCTGCCCACAAAGAACTAATACTGTCTTGTGCGGGCTGTTTGCCCTCTAATTGTACCTAAAACCAGTGAGAGAGATGCCAAGCAAAGGAAAACTGATGTTAATTCTCATGGCACATGTGTCCATCAGCCACCGCACACAGAAGTCAGAGCAAACCCACACTGGGCAGTGGTGAAAATCACAAGAATGAGAAGCAAAAGGAAGATTCAATGCATGACTTGATCACATCAAAGGAAACAGCCGAATTTTAGCTTGTGAGGATGGGAGTGATCACTTCTTGCATTGTCTGTACTTAGGACGTAGGACTGGGGCCTAATCTTTACTGAACATTTCCTGCGTGATTAGGCTAAAATCACTTAAATTATGACATCTTCGCTCACATCAAGTAGGATTGTTTATGCACAGTGCAGCTATGCAGAGGTTGAAACAATGCTCTGAATGAATAACGATGCCAGCATTACCTCTTGATTCTCTCCATGATTCAGCCTTCGCTCCTCTCTGAAACATAAGGCACGACTGGTACCCACCAAAGTCAAGACAGCATCTTGCATGTGTAAGTGCCGTGAAATCACTGCATGGATGATGCTGTATGGACACTAAATAATCCTATGACAAGCTTTTTCCTCAAATACACATGCATTTTCATTAGTCTAAACTAAATGGTGACCAGAGGACGAAGTCAGACCTCTGTGGACAAGCAGTCAGGCAGATGATGCTGTCAGCGCACTGGTTTACAGACTGGGAGGAAATTTTTCATTCCCTGGAAGTGGGCAGAGAATCAATAACTCATTTTTCATGTTGTGGTTATTATGCCCAGTGCTCCACGGGTATTGTGTTATATAAAGCCTCTATAGCAACGGCTTAGATGCCTGATTCCTGTTTGCTCTGTCAGTGGCAATAATTGCAAAGATCCCCAGGGCTTGGGAATGTTTAGATCTGAATGGGAAATACAATAGTGGACCCAGTAAAAGTAAAATAATAGCCAAAGAGAGCACCAAATAAATATGAAAACAACAGTATCATGACACCCTTCCAGTTCCATTAGAGTGATTACCCCAGTGGCAATCCAGCTCCTCAAGAAAGCATGATTTGGTTCTTATTAAAAGTACCTTTCACCATCCACAGGAATTGCTCCTGAGCATTGTAGCAACATCACAACACTGCACACACCACTGAGGCTCTGCTTGTAGGCAGCCCCCTTGTTCCTTGAGCAGCAGCTTTGGAAAAGCTGATGAGGACTTGGAGCATGACTCCCCCCTTCCAGGGACAGGAAAACCTCATCTCTATACCACAGTTTTCAACTGCTATAAATCTGTGAGGTCTAAACGGGCATACGATGAGTATAGAGCTGAGGGCTGAGGGGAGAAAATAGGCTGGGATAATTTGACGACACACTCTAACTTAAATACATTTCTGTCTACCTGAAGTAAAGCAGAGGACTTGCACTTCACTCAGAGTCCACCCGACAAATACAGCATCAGCATAAACATTCAAAACAGTAATACTAATGGGGAATATAGAGCTATAATAACAAGCATATCTGAAGGATGGTGTCTACAAGAACAAATATTGTCTGGTGACAGACACCAACCTATGGATCCTTCAGACCACAGCAGGTAACAGAAAATTCATTCTTTTGGTTTGCAAAAAGCCAGAGCCTCAGAACTGACAGCTAAGAGAAGCAAACAACAACAGCAGAGCTGAAAGCAGGCAGACAATCAAATATGCCCTGCAATGGGTTTGTATTTCCAATAAGTGAAACAGATGTTGAATGAAAAATGGCTCTTTGGTAGCAAAGTCTTCAAGCCAGGTTGTGAATCACAGAGTCATAGCATCATAGAATAGTTTGGGTTGGAAGGGACCTTTAAAGGTCATCTAGTCCAACCCTCCTGCAATAAGCAGGGACATCTTCAACTAGACCAGGTGGTTCAATGTAACTCTGAATGCTTCCAGGGATGGAGCATTTACCACCTCTTTGAGCAACCTGTAAAAGAACTCATTACAAAAGCTTGTGTCAAGGGCTGATTCCCAACAGGTCACAACGAGTAAGCTGCTCTGCTACATACAAAACCTTGACCCAGAATCAGGTCATCTATGAATGATTTAGGACCAAGTGGCTCATGATTATGTGCTATACAACAGTGGAGATGTGGTGATGCATCTGCACACCCCTTCAGTCTGAACCATCAGTGGTGCTCTGCATAGGGCTTGACTCCTGCAGGGCAGGTAGCTGGCTATCAGAAGCCCACTGAGGCACAGGCAGCACTGTGGTATTGCTACATCCAGATGGGATTCTGACTTAGAGTTTCAGCCAAAAGGTCATAGATGGTAGCCTCATGTCAGGGAGTCCTCAATCAAGCACACACACTGGGGGTCTGAACCTGCAGTTCCTCTTGTACTGAGCAGGACTGCTATTGCAAAAACACATCATCAGAAGGGTAAAACCTGTCTCATGACAGTGTAATCCCATCTCACATTCCCTATTAGCAGGTGGACAACCCTGTGCTTGGTGAACTCTGCTTCATGGTGATGGGAAGAGACAACACTGAAGGATCAGAAAACAACACTGCTGAGAACACTTGGATGCCACAAGCCAGCTATCCTCATAGTAACTTTTTGGACACCTCCTGCTTAAAACCCCAAAAGCCAGAAGTGAAGCCCCACTTTTATGGTCTGCATATATACATAATGTAGTCCCTTTTACCTTCCATTTCTAATGTCTATAAAAGCTCCTTTGAGAGCTTGTGCATTAAATATAAGTTATTTGCTACACCTTAAATTAGCAACTCTAAAATTCCCAAATCTCTTATCTCTACAAAACATTCATATTCATATATACTCTCATATATATCCATAGGTGTAAAGAAAACAAGACCTGACAAACCTTTGCAGCCTAAATGAAATTTGCCTGGTTGTGTTTGCAGGAACGTAGACAACTGTTTCACCCAATCCCTTGTGGAGGAGGAATGAAAAACCACTGATGATTGAACAGCAGACCAAGAATGAGAAAACTGGTTGAACTCTCATGTTCATTTTCTCCTATGCAATCGAAAGATCTACCAATAAAACTAAAAGATAAAAATTGATACGATAAAGCAGCACACACAGATTCTAATTCAATTAACCTGCAGAACTCCCTGCCAACAGTTTCAAATCAGGGCGGATTTTCATGTGAATTAGTACAGTATTTACCATATCACTCATTAAATTTGAAATGTCAGAGTAGTTTATAGCACTAGAGAGTAAACTGATGGTTGTCTTTGGTCAAAAAACTGCAGCAATGTTCTACCAATATTAAATAGTAATTCCTTTATACATGTTTTTCCTCATATTTAGCTTTGGTCATTGCTGGAGCAACACCAGTTTGATCCTGAAATGATGGTCTGCTTTATACACAGTGACCTAAAAAGGGGTATGTACATGAATAGAAGAATCTAAGAGGAATGGTTTGCAGGCTCAGGAGTGGCCAGATCTACCCCCAGCCTGTGCTGAAGTAGTAATGTATGCTCGACCAGGTTGTGCTGCTGCACTGTACATGGCAGGCAGTAAAGGTGGCTGAAATGCCAAGTTTCATTAAGATTCTCCAGCAGCTGCTGTAAAAAGAATTAGCATGAGAAGCAGAGCACAAAGCTATCAGGAGAACGCTCCACAAGTGAATAGAAATTGAAGAAAAATGAGCTCCTTGTGAAATATTGCAATCACTTCTTTAAGCAATAAAGAGACGGTTTGTTAAATAATAGACTAGAACAACTCCAATAAAATAAAAACTGTCAAAGTACCCTTTTTAAAGTTGCTACATAATCTTCCAATTTTGCTTTCATTAGTAAACAGTAACAGATGATCAGATTTTATCATTATCTTGTCTGGACAATGTCTTACCAGCATTTGAATACATTAGAAAATGAAAGAATACCGGAAGAAGAAAATTTAATATAATTACCACTTTCTGAAAATAGCTTGTGCACAACATTCACTTTATATAGCTCAGATAAAGTGAGAAAGAAATCAAGGATGGAGAGACTGTTTCCTATTTAAGACCAGATCCAAACAGCTTGTCCTAACCATCCCTTTGGCACCCACTTCCCTTCCCTGTGCGTTGAATCAAATGAGCAAAAATAAACGTGCTAAAAAACTGGCACGTTATTGCCTGACCAGGAGCCTTAATTAGCCCAAGGATGATCTGCCTTCACCAGCTACAAACCTTGAGCTAAGATGATTCCTTTCCCACAAGCGCCTTTTCCTGCACAGAGAGAATGAAAGGACAGAAACAGATTTGCACTAAATTGTGTCCACTGCCACATAGGCTTAAATCTGTCTCCTCCACTCTCCCCAGGCAAAAGGCTGGCCCCTGTGTCTTCAAAAGCACAGCCCATGGTCAAGGAATTCATCCTTCTCGCCCCCTCCAAAGTGGCCTCAATGCAATCTACAGCAGAAGCCATTTCCTTGCACGATGCTCTCCCATACATACACAGAGAATACATTTTCCTGCAAGCAGTAAGATTAAGAATTGCCCAGTTTCCTGAAAAAGCTATGCTCACTGTCCCATGTCCTGCACCATCACTCCTTCAATCATCTTGGCTCCCACTCAGCCTCTTGTGAACCCCTCAGCGATACAAAACTCCGTCTCTGGCCCATAGAGATCTTCACCTGTGTCAACTTGTAGGAACATAATTATTTTTTGAGAGTTCTGTCCTATTTCAAATACTGTTGAAATCAACCACTGTGTTGAAAAATTACTGGGGACAGGCACATAGACAGCACTGCAGATACTGATTTCCTTAGGAAATAAAGCTAAACCCCAGCTTCCTGCTGATATTGCTATGCAGAAGTCCCTCTTCCTTAACCCCATGTGTCTCTAGCTCTATCTACAGCAATAGTAACTTATACTAACTTAGTTATACTAACATCCTTAGTTGTGGCTGCCCCATCCCTGGCAGTGTTCAAGGCCAGGCTGGACGGAGCTTGGAGCATCCTCCTCTAGTGGAAGGTGTCCCTGCCTGTGGCAGGGGGTTGAAACAGGATGAGCTTTAAGGTCCCTTCCAACCCAACCCATTCTATGATTCTGAAGCTAAAGAATAAAAGCCACCCTAAGCTAAAGAAGGAAACTACAGCCTTAGTTACATCAATATTAACCTAATGGCAGCTAGAGAAACAAGCACAAAAACAAGTCACAGTTCTGAGGAAAAAATTACTACACTGGGTACTTTTGCAAAGACTTTTACCACTAAGTAGAGTCCTTTTCTCAACAAGTCTTGACTCTCTTGGGCACAAACTGAAAGGCAGAATGGGAAAAAATGAAACATCACCTGGGTCACCATCTCTGCACAGCGAACTTTCATTTATTTGGTATTGGAAAGGTTCTCCACTCTAGCAAAGGCACAATGAAATCCAGTAGCAGAGGTTAAGCCTTGAGAAATTAGAACAGGAAATGAAAAATGAATCATAGGGGTGGTTGATTTTTGAAGGGTGTAGAAAATTCAAAGCAAGATCTGGTATCCTCCTGAAAATCCTGCAGTCCATCAACCAGAACTTACTGGCCACAGCAGCTCTCCTTCAGACCTTTCAATCATCAGATCTGTGGAAAGAAAGAGTGAGGAGAAGCTGGATGCCTTAAAGGAGAATGCTGCTCCGGTGAATGAATCTGCAAAGATATTTCACATGCAGTATTTTCTTGATGTTTCCTGAAAATAGGATATGGCCAATGGCAGACCCTTCTGTGCCTCAGCACATGATGCAGGTGATACTATTGAGCACAGCAGAACCCTGAGAACCTGCATTCGGTTTAGAGCCATGCCACTGGTATGCAGGGCAAACTGGTAGCTCACTCCATGCTTTGGCTTCACCACTCATCAAGTGGTGAAGGACGACGCTGATGTCTTCTGTTCAGTACTTCAAGATCAATCTTGCTGAAAAATGATCTTCTAAAGTGATGTTACTGTTAACCCAGGAAACGTTTTCATCGGTTAATTGTAAATCTTCAGTACAAAAGGTAACGCTCTGTCACCTCTAAAATAATAGGCTCGCACTGTAACAGGTATCTGCTGTAGAAATGAAACACCTTACTCGAGTGAAGGCAAACCCCTTTGAAATGAGAACAAAAAGCTCACTTTTTTATTTTTTTTGACTGTCAAATTCTTTCAATGCTTTTTTTTTTATTTTACTTCTTTGCTGAAATCCAGAATTTAAAAATTCTAAATTATCTATCTCCAGTTTTATCAATGGGTGCTTTAGATTTCTTTTTGAAAGGTTGCTTACTTGCCACCCCCTGCTCCAAAGAGAATATAAAAGACTCCTGCTACATTGATAATCTACATGTCAATTGCTAGGAATAAATTTCAGGGAAGATTAGATGGCACATAACTTATTGGGAACCACTCTGCAGGACTGCAGGCAAGGTTAAAGTAATGTCCTTTCAACAGGACAAATAACATATCCATTCACTACGAGTCAATCCTGTCATGTTACCTCATTTTAATCAGCCCTTTGATAATATTCATGTGGAAATTGGACTAAAAATACCCCCTGCCAAGGTGACTGCAGAAATAAAATTGAAAACTTTATTTTGCATATTTTAAGATCAGGTTTTGTCCTGAAATAATAGAGCATATTAATTGAGTTTCGTGTGGGGAAAAGAGAGAATGAAAACAAGCGGAGGGAAGGAGACGGGCTAGGAGCTGTCGCCTCTCCATCAATGATTAACCAGGCCAGGCTAAAGCTAGTATGATCTTCCTGCACTCCTCAGAAGCAGAGCACTGCTATTTAGCACCTTCAGCTGCATTAAACCAATAAAAATTAAACATTAAAATGTTGGATATTGGAGCAATCACAAAAATACAGGCAGCCAAGTCAGTTCTTGAACTGGGTCTCAGGTGGGGAGGTGGACAAATGTGTCACACACGTTTGCCCAAGAGAAGACAATATTGCCTGTGGGGATGGGTAAGGGGAGGAGGATTTCCTCTACCTGTAATCCCATCCACACAGCAAAAGCGAGCTGTCTAGGGAGATACCATTAGGAAGGAGAAAAAGTAATCTTGGTCTCTTTGAAAAAGATCTTTATTGACTTTGTGTATGTCGTGGTTTAAGCCCAGCCGGCAAACCAGAATCACGCAGCCGTTCACTCACTCCTCCCCTTCCTCCCCCCACTCCCAGAGGGATGGGGAGAAGAATCAAAAGAATGTAACTCCCACGGATTGAGATAAGAACAGTCCAGTAACAAAGGTATAACACAAATCACTGCTGCTGCCACCAATAATAATAACGATAAGGGAAATAACAAGGGAGCAGAATACAACTGGTCACCACCCGCTGACCGATACTCAGCCCAACCCGAGCACTGACCTAATCCCTCCGGGTCACTGCCCCCAGTTTATATCCTGGGCATGACATGCTATGGTGTGGAATACCTCTTTGC
>JANHGB010031120.1:14208-27310 GCA_026283785.1 Coracopsis vasa
TGGCGACATGGTCTAGTGTGAGGTGTCCCTGCCCATGGCAGGGGAGTTGGAACTAGATGATCTTAAGGTCCTTCCCAACCCTAACTATTCTATGATTCTATACGTGGCATTCCTCAGGGGTTGGAATCAGGATCAACACCGTTTAACATCTTTGTTGGCGACATGGACGCTAGGATTAAGTATGCTCTCAGCAAGTTTGCTGATGACGCTAAGTTGCATGGTGACATCAACATGGTGTAAAGAAGACATACCATTCAGAGGGACCTTGACGGACTTGAAGGATAGGCTAGTGCAAACCTCATGAAGTTCAGCAAGGCCAATTGCAAGGTCCTGCACCTTGGTTAGAGCAATCCCAACCACAAATAAGGGCTAGGTAGAGATTGGATTGAGAGCAGCCCTGAGGAGAAGGACTTGGGGGTGGGTGATTGACAAGAAGCTCAACATGAGCTGGCAGTGTGTGCTTGCAGCCCAGAAAGCCATCGCTATCCTGGCTGCATCAAAAGGAGTGTGACAGCAGGTTGAAGGAGGTAACTCTCTGCTCTCATGAGAGACCCCATCTGCAGTATTGTGTTCAGCTCTGGAATCCTCAACATAAGAAGAACATGAACCTTTGGAGTGACTCCAGAGGAGGCCATGAAGATGCTCCTAGGGCTGAAGCAGCTCTGCTCTGGAGCCAGGCTGAGAGAGCTGGGCTGGTTCAGCCTGGAGAAGGCTCCTTAAGGGAGCCCTTAGAGCAGCCTTCCAAGAAATCTGAAGAGGGACTTTTACAAGGACATGTGGTGATAGGACAAGGGATAATGGGCTTAATCTGGAAGAGGGTAGATTTAGGAATAGGTAGTATTAGGAAGTTCTTTACTGTGACGGTGCTGAGGCACTGGCACAGGGTGCCCACAGAGAAGCTGTGACTGCCCCATTCCTGGAAGTGTTCAAGGCCAGGTTGGACAGGGCTTGGAGCAACCTGCTCTAGTGGAAGGTGTCCTTGCCCATGGCAGGGGGTTGGAACTGGATGAACTTTAAGGTGTCTTCCAACCCAAACCATTCTCCAATTGTATGATCATGGAACATGTTTCATTTTTACGAAAGATATGTCATAAAAAGAAAGAAGCATGACTAAATGTCTTTATTTTTTGATCCAATTTTAACAACTGGAATTTTCACAGACTATATGATGCTATAAAACACCACATATACAGGTCTTCCATACAGGGATCTCTAGTAAAAAGCTCCTAAAAAGGCAGTCTGAAAACAGTAACAAAGAAACAAACACAACTTCTTCATAATAAAAGAGCACCTGAAGAGCACCCAAAGGAATGTTATTTCTATATTGGTAGCAGAAAACTGAAAAAAAATCAAAGTATAAAAATGAAATGAAAGTTTCTCATTTTTTTATTGCATGTACGCAATCCATCATAATTCCTCTACTAATTTTAACTGGTGAGTCAGAGAAGTGTCACTGCTCTATTGACTAATCCATTTGGACAATCAAAACAGCTTTAGTTCCGTTATTCACTTATTTTGTTAAGTAAGTGATTAATTAGTTGGGTTATTGCATTTCTCTCCCCTTCTCACCCTTATGTTCTTAAAGATGTCCAGGGACTCGAAACTTTCATTCAAACCAGAGAAATTCCTTGGTTTTTCATCTGTGGAAAGACATTTCCTACAACTCATCTCCCTGACAGTAACATCAAAGTGAGCTGGAAATTCAGGAAGTAACATGAACATTTTCAATGACCTACTCTAAAACTCTGAGACTAAAATTATCCATACAGTTCTGAACAACTGATGCTGTAGCACCAATAATATCTTTAAATTGCTTGTGTGACCTGAAACAATTAAAACAGGGCAAAGCCATGAATGCAATTCCTCCTCCTGTGCACTACCTCCTTTCCTGTACTCATATGCAAAGAAGCATGATGACTTCAATTTGAATTAAAGGATTAACAACACCATGGAACAAGAACTGGTTACTAAGGAGAAAGGATTTGTGAAGGCAAACCAGCCACTATCCATCTTAAAACTCTAGCCAACCCCAGTTACGCATGCAGTCCTTGTTGTCACTCTTTTCTTAGAAGGGTTCATCCTCTTGCTAACATGATCAGACAGGAAAGTTCATATCAAAGCTATAAAAAGTAATGACATTTTAAGAAAACTGAGGCCTATTAATTTTTCCACAAGCTAAAATAGGCCTTTGAAGCACAACCCAAAATTAGATGCACTCGGCACAACTTTCATCTGTAGCACTCTGGGTCCCTACAACTTATACAGAATATTAAGAAAAAGTATCCTAAAACCTTAAAAGTAGGGCAGTTGTTATCCGTGCAGGGGGAAAAGTGGCAATGCTGGGTCCAAAAAAGGAGAAGAGAAAAAGAAAACCTTCTTAGTCCTGAAATGAAATTTTAGACAGCAAATTCTTCTCCATTTCCTGCAGAATTAGCTCTTCAAAGGCCATCTTCTTGCTCTTTGGGTGACCTTTCTGCTGTTACATTTCAGTGCCTGCCCTGAAGGATATCTTTTTAATATCTTGTTAAACAGGAAGGGAAACGTGCAATGAGCAAAACACTCCAAAATGGAGGCACTTCTGCTTCAGTAAATACTTTGAGGATATATAAAGGGCAAAAAAGGGTCTCTTACTTCCAAAGGCCATAGATATTTATACACTGCTTTTTATCAGTGCATTAGGAAACTGCTTTTTATACAGCAAAAGAAAACAAGTGATGTTTCATTGATGGCTGCACGTTTTCAAAGAGAACATCTTTATTAATACAACTAATACCACTATTTTAAACTAAACCAATAGTGGCCAATCCCTTAAAGTCTTTGAACACAGCCTGACATTTAATTAAGGATTCCAGAATGCAGTAGGAAAAACTCCCCAATCAAGTACTAAATTAGATGATAAGTTAGCATCCTTACGAAATAATATGCTGATCCCATCCACCTGTAATGAACAGAAAACCAACTTTTTCAATAACATATAGAAGATGTTCTTTCTTATCCTCATTTTTCCTGCAGTGAGAATTTGGATATGCTTCTTCTCATCTAATAATGGTTCCCGCGGTTCTTCCTCTTCCATGGGACACAGCAAACTTGAAAGTCTCTTTTGCCTAAAAATTTTGTGCTGTGTTTCCTGCAGGAGCCATCAAATTAATTGTATTCAGTTAGGCTGCATTTCTTGGGTATCTTTTCATTTGAAGAAGACCAGGGCTAAGATTAACAGGCAAGCAGAACACTGCTTACTATTCTAAAGGCTTTTTAATGAGAAAAAAAGTCAGGTTTTGACATTGGAACAGTGCTCTAGTGAGAAAGTTTATTTTAAAACTATATAATCAGGGAAAACAACAATGCGAGGTCTTTAACACACAAGATTTCTAACTCCCCACTTTCATCTTTTCTGATCTGTTCAGTAGCAGCAAGTGCCTTGTGTGGTCCCTTCTGCTCAAGTGTGCTTGACAGGAAGACTGTCACGTTAAAAATGGCTTTTAAAGATAACTTTAAAAATAATTCATTCCCATAAATCATTGGGACAGCCAGAGAAGAGAAGCAGAAAAGGGAAGGGGAAGAATTTACCACGCTCCATGCTCATATAACAGATACTTAGAAAGAGCAGGACAGTAAATATCTCCAGTTTCACCACTCACGTTGCTCTGTAGCATGACAGCATCACGAGATTCTTGTGAAGCAAACCAGAGTTATGAACCCCTAAACCTCTGCAGTTCCCCCTAACACAGCTTATCTGGGAACATGGCTCCTCTAATTCAAGACATTCAGCAATGTGCTGCACCAGGCATTCCTAGCCAGTATGCTGATAAACTGTCCAAACCCCTATTCCTTTTGAAATTGTCAGAGATGGCTGAGGTGAGGCAGTACTGACAGAAAAAGCTCATCTTCCTCTTTGTCATGCTGCTACACACTTGATGAGCATTCACTGAAGAACTTTGACTCGCTACAAAATTTGACCGTCAATCCTTTTGGCTTCAAATGACATTTCTTGCCCTCTTTTTAGATATGTCTATCAAGTAAAGCTTTATATTCCATGCAATGCCTTCATTCACTTGGACATTATCGGTTTAAGCTTTAGCTCTCAACCTTTTGACCAGACTGTTAAATAAACTTGTAAAAGATTATTTCTGTATCCACTAAATCAGTGCTAGAATAAGAGGCAGCTTCTGACAAGAACTGCCCATGACAGCTTGTCTAATAATTGAGCATAGATACAGTGGTAATCCCTGAAAAAGTTACTTACCAACTTATTCAATTAATATTATTGTATTTATTAGTTATTGCTCTAGTATTTGTGAATGTAGCTGAGAATAGTTTACTGAAAGACATTAAAATCCATGATACATGATTCCTTTGAGCAACATGCCCATCCTACATAACATCTTTATGTTAACTTTGTCACTGAACCTATATATCCTTTTCAAAATAAAACAATCGTATGCTTTTAAGTTATAGCTGCCTTCACCTGTATGATTTAATGCACAATTTTCAATAGTTTGAACTTAGGCTGCAAAGTTTAGGGTTTTCAGATGTACGGCCACTGAGGTATTGGCAAGCAAAAGCAAGGTTTTCAGTACTTGGGAGAATATATTACTGGCACAAAGAGACATTTGCTTGCGTTAAGAAATGATCTAAAGTAAATTAAATGGCTTATAAAGAGTTGCACAGTCTAGATTTCTAAGAAAACATAAGGCGCAGGTTTGCTCTCTGTGACAGAAACGCTGTTCTACCAGATTTTGCTGCTGTATTATATTTTGATGGGAATGTCATCCTGCACGCACAAGAGGAATTGTGTAACCTACAGGCCTAGTGTTTTGGATGTGCATCTTGCTTATGTCCTGGCTGATGGACATAGGTACTCTGCTCCAGAGTTCTGGTCCCACAAAACCTAAACCACGGTCCTGTTGGAGTGCCACAGTGCACTCCAATTCCCTCTCTTTCTGTTCCCTCTCTCTACAAACTGACTACTGAGAAACACAGAATACAAATATTTGACAATTAGAGATTCTACTTCTTTATTGGTCAGGAAGCATTTTAAAAGGTGATACCTTAAGCTTCTATTTAAAGCTTAAATACAGATATTGTCAGAGCAGAGTCGGGCATTTGGGGGATTAGTAATGACAATATGCTGACTTCAGTCCTTAAATGACCAACTTAAAATCACTGCTAAGCAATCCTAAGACCCTGTATGAAAATGCTGAGATGTTTCCATGCAGCTCTGTGTGAATCATCACAGAAACTATTCTTCCATACTAAGATGTGAAGATGAAACAACCCAAGAGAGGGATCATAGTGATTTCTTGGCTGTCTGGATTGAAGGTCCTGTCTATGTCCTGTGCTGACAGGTGTCCTTTACCTGCACCCTTCTCATAGTTCTGGATTTGTTTAAAATGAAAGCAATGATGACAGTGGTAAAAAAGGGATTTGTGTTGTACTTGGCTTCCAAGGTAGAAAAGAACCACAAAGAAAGTGCACTTCACTTGTAACACTGCAGGACTACCAGAAACCATTCACAGCGTGTGTAGCTTGTACATCTCCCCAGTCCATATCTTTAAAGCCCAATCTGGACAGTTTATTTTATCTCCATTTTTAGTGCAGTATAAAACCCTGTAAAAAGCAATCCCTAGAATGGGGACCCTGAGGAAGCAACAGAACCACCTGTGGATAGAAAGACTTATTGTTTAGACTACAGAGAAAGGACAGAAATGGAAAACCATAAAAGCGATCTATGAGATTAAGTCTCTAAAAACAATGTATTCCTACAGGAAATCAAGCTTTCTTCACACACAGAGTACTTCAATACGTGCAATACCGTCCTGGAAAATGAAACTGGCTATGCTATTGAGCGACCACAAATGATTTTTCGGGGGGTCCAGCTGCACATCATTCCTGTTCATCATACAGATGTTGGAAGCACAAGCAGAGCTTACTGAATTTGTCAAAGCACCAGCTTTACCTTGGTAATCCTTCCCATTGAATATACATGACTGCCACGCAAATACACCTTACAAGGTCATGAGTCCTGAATAGTGAATACTGAGTTTCTACAAAGCTCTCACCAACATGAGCAATCTGATCTAGTTAGAGATGTCCCAGCTCATTGCAGGATTGGACTAGATGATCTCTGAAGGTCCCTTCCAACCCAAACTATTCTATGATTCTATGATGTTAATGACCATTCCTCTCCCCAAAGGACCAGTCCTCTACCACAGACAAGAGACCTGACAATTAGGACATAGCCAAAGAAACAAAGATTCTTACTTGTTCTTATTATTTGCGACCTCCAGCTTAACTTTTACTATATTATGGGCAATGCAACACACTGGAGGCACTAACTGCACATGCAAAATAAGCTGCCATGATGCCCTGTAAAAATTTTGCCTTCCTTACACCAAAGTGGTACACACTATTAAGAAAATAATTATCATTTTATGGAGGAGTATGTCATTTTACCTGGGGATAGCCCAAAACTCAATTAAATTAATGGAGTTATGTGCAGAAAGCCAGAATGCACAGGAGTTTGCAGAGACTAGTTCAGGGAAGAATGAGGACAATTGCTTCAGTCTTCATCAATATGCTATATTTCAGCTCATGTCTTTCTCTTCAGGTAGACACAGGCATGGCATTTTCTTTCTTCTGACCTGATTAAATTTTGCTGCTATCATTTTTCCGTTACTTTCCTCTCAGACATACTCTTAAAACCAACCAATACGGTCACATTCTAGTAAAAACAGACCAACATCAACGAAGTCCGTATTTATGCTATATAGTCCATACAATCCAAACTTATCCTTCCAGTGACAGTATTGAAACATCACACAGAGATAGGAGTTTGCTGAGAGGACAGGATGTCACAGGAGGATTTTAATTAGGCCCTTGGAAAATCCATTCTCAAGAGGTAACAGAATAGTTGAAAGATGACAGATATGAGACACTGGAGACAGAATATATCAACTTTTTATGATATTCATTCATATTTCAGTTCCTCCTCGCATCAAAAATAAACAGTCTTGCAAACCTTTACTATGACAGCTGTCCCCATTCACAGCAGTAGTTTCAGAGATGTCTCACCCAAATACTCATGCCAGGCCATGAACACACAGAAATATGGGCTGATTATGCTCATCTTCGTCATTTCCCCTCTTCTCTATTGTCAAGAACTGAAGTCTCTTTTTTGGTGTTTAGATTCATTACATCTTCATTACATCTTCTCTGTTACATATGCATGTTGTGTCTACTGCAATAAGATGGAGCTGTACAGTAACACTACACCAGAAAAATGTGTTCAAATGGGGCATCCTGATTAAGACTTAAAGCATTGCGCTATAACCCATTAATTATTGCTAGCTTAGGTCTTTTGACTATACAAAGCCAACTTTATACAATGAGGCACAAGGTTACCAAAATCATCTGCAAGTGGTAGATGTTTGTTAGGTACATACTCTTCCACTGTGTATTTTGACACAGTCAGGATAAGGATAGGAGAGCATTCAAAGCGAGAAACAAGTATTTACATAACTGATTCCATTTAGGAAGGGAACATATTCACAAAGCACTGCACCATCCCCTGGTGATAGTCCATCCCCTGGCTGAATGGATAGACGACTTCAGTTTCCTGACCTGTGTATATAATTGCCTTTATTTGCCACTATAAAAAGTTTTACTAAGATTCAATTTAAACTTCTATTAAAATTCAAGCAATCATGACATCAAACACCACTGTCTGAATTTATACAGATGCCTAAAGGAACAGATAAAGGCTAAAAAGCCTTATCTCCTCCTGTGTTAGACAACAGCAGTCTGTCAGAGTCAGTTCACAAGTTTATCTCATAAAAAGTTCATCCCCTTGAAAAGGGCAGTTTAGTATGTGAAAGGAACAGAGGGAGAGAAACAACTCAATGTAGGAGGACACAGTAATTGACTAGGAACTTCTAACGAGGGAAACAAGCAGGATTCTTCTTGTTCCCTCCGCTGACTAAGTGACAGCTTACAGAAGTACCATCAGAAATCACTGGTGCAACAGGGATTTACAGCAAGAGGAATCCTTCCAGGTCAGACACAATACCTGCAGAAGTGTAGAATAGCCAGCAAAGTCTATCAGGGTTCCATATATACACACACACATTACCGCATCTTCTCCTTCAAAACTTCTTACCTCTTATAAGACCATGAAAAAAGGAAACTGTAGGCTTTCTGGAAAGACAAGAATTTATTTTCTCCTCCAAGGAGAATTTATGTAGTTTCCCTATTATATATTATATATGTTATATAGAATATTCTATCATACAATTCTCTCTGCCCCTCCACAAGCTGCCATCCTAAATCTATCTGCCCTTTATAAAATATCCTTATGGCTACTGTTTCTTGAAGAAGGTCATGATGAAGACAGAAGTTTAACATAAGGTGTTGCAGAGGAAATAGAGTGGTATCAGGGAAAAAAGGCTGTCCTTTTCTCAGCCTCTCAGAACACTGCTATACTAGATTTAAAGACAGCAAGGTCAATGGCTTCAGCTGTACAGAGAAATTACTATGTATTTGCAAATTGAAATAGACTTCTGATTAGTAAGGAAAGGAAGACAAGGCTAAAAATGCTGCCCTACTGCCAGCTTCTGAGGGATGGTAATGAAGAGCTGGTCTCTGAGCATGCTGAGACACACATCACCTTGCACAAAGTCCATCATTTGGAAACATGGACCCATCAAACCTCCAGCACTGTGGAGCAGATCGTACTGTTTCTCTCAAAGCTGCCTTTGACATGCAGCTTCCCATAAGCAGAAAAGAGCAGATACATCACCAGCTCTCTACAACTTACAGACTTCCAGTACAAAAACAATTCTTCTGGGACTTTTAACTATTGTCTCAGCATTTTCCATTATAGAAGCTTGTGGCCAATTGCCCAAGTAATGCCCACAGAGAACAACCAGTATCTCCCAGGAGATGGAGAGATTGGAGGATTTAAGAAATTAAGAGAGTAAGCCACAGCCATATATCTGGAACTTGGACCCAAACATGGAATGAAAGACCTAGGAGAAGCCTGCTCCTGGAAGGATCCACCACAACATACTAGTATCATATTATTAACTTGTGCCTAAACTGAAAGTAAGGAGTCTAGGAAAATGGGAAGAAACAGAGTGCTGAAGCTCCCTGAGAAACATGTCAACTAAGATAGATCAATAGCATCTTACTCTGCTGGAGGTAGGAAAGCCTGAGACACAACAGCTCTCAAAGTGTCCTTTTTATCATCTCTGTAAGTCTTTCAAAGTACAGACTACCTGGATGGTGATGGAAGGAGAGAGGCAGCATAAGGAATCCCAAATGAGCTCCTGAGAATTGCTATGCAAACCCAAATCCTGCTGCTCCTTTGCTGTCAGGAGGCCTAGAGTGAGAGAAGAACTCCTTTAGCTTGGACATCTTCTACTCAGCCAGAAGATACTACAGAGCCAGATCTAGGTACCTATACAACCCAGTTGTATCACCATGCAGCCAGATCTGGGGCTTCCTCTCCATTCCAGTTGACTGTGATGTGAGAAGCCCAGAGGTGAAAGCAAACAACAGACTGGATAAAACTCAAGAGGCCAGCTTGCCCATGGAGAGGGAATGCATCCCGGTAGAAAGAAAACCTGGAGAACCAATGGCTTGCCCTTCTGCCCTGGAAGCGACAGCATGTGAAAGCGGAGACCACAAAAGCAAATAAGAACTGAAAGGTCATTGCCTACCTCTTGTTTCCTCAGCTGGACACCTTTCCACAGAGTATCTGAAGCTTATTTTGTCTTACTGCTGAAAGCTTCTACCTCTTCAACAGCCTGTTCACACACTGGCAAGCAGACAGCGACCGAGCTGCAGGTGCAGACTCCTCCCGTTACGGATTATTAGGTTTCCTCCTGTTTGCTTTCCATCTCAGCACTTTGCAATGGTACCAATTATGGGCTAAATCTACAACGGGCACATTTCTGTAACAGGAATTTTACTCGATACTTCCCACTTCCAATGTGATTATTTTTGTTTTTCCTTACAGTGTCCTAAAGTGTTTCATAGAATTCAAAATTACAGCCAAGACAGGAATGAAATATTGAAACCTATTCTAAGCAGCACAGCATCAACCACCAATGACTGTAAAGAACTATTGAATATGTCAAGGCTAATTGTGGTAGCCCATCCAACACCTCCAAATAAATAATTAAAAGCTGAATTTAGGAGCATGAGGTAATCAAATTATCCGCTCCTTATGAAATGTTAAAAGAACCCGTATTAGTTTTATTTCAAAGAGGGGAGCCTTTGCATAAAGAGCATGCTATTTCTGAGTATGAATGTATGTGCATGTGATAGGAGAGGGAAAAGCTGGAGAAAAGAGTAATTCATCTACTTTCACACCTAATTTATAGGGATTTAGACAGAGAGCTTACACAAGTATTCAACTTTCCCCCTCCCCTTGGTAAAACAGAAATTAGGGACCTAAGAGAAAAGTGGAAGAGCAAGTCTGAATCCATGTTACTATTCCAATATGCGTTTAGTTGTACCAAGGAAATTTTAAGCCAGTCCCTGTGTGGTCCTATGTAGCACCAATTTTATGCTGTGAATAGTTAACTGTGAATTTAATTCTCACAGCATCTGTTTTTCCCGTGGAGCGACACACAAGGTCTACTCTCACTCCCAAACTGGCGTATGATTTTGGAGCAACGGACCAATTGGTTAGTCCAACAACTCAGATCTGATATATATATTCATATACTTTATAAAGTACAGAAAATACAGCTCTGCAGATCCTGTGAGGTGTGCAAGTAAGAATGAGAGCTGTGAGAATGGCTGTTGAAACACTGAACTTTGTGGTTTCACTCACAACAGCTCTACAAGTCAAGCTTCCACCTTACCATCTTTGCTAGTACTGGTAAACCTCTGTCTCCTCCAGATACCAGCTACAGGTGTCAGAAAGACTCATCCTCTCTCTTTACTCTGGCAGTGAGTTATGGGCAGGCTCTAGACACATATTTCAGCATGTTGGAGAGATTGTTCCAAGTTTCTATGTAAGTTATTCCAGTTGTCATTACAGGCACATACTCCGATTTGTATCAGGATTCTAACAAGAGGCAAACATAACACAGAGCCTGCATCACTCTTTGATAACATCCTCATTCTCCTACTTCCATGTACTGGCGTCAAAAGTCTGTTTCAGTGCATCTTCAGTGCTTCTGGATACTGCAGATCCTGAAGGTGCCCCAGGAAGCACTGAGTTAACCAGCTGCTTTCTCAGTCCAATCTGATTGAGAAGAGATCTAACTCTTCCAAACTGCACTATTTTGAAACACAAAATCCTCAGAAACATAAATGACATCATAATTTGGTTAACAAATTCCATTAGAAGCAGCTGGTAAAACAAGTTAATTCTGACTAACTTTTATGATTAACTGAAAAGATACCTGAACTATTTTTAACATTCATTCCTTTCTTTCCTTTTTTCTTCGCCCCTTCCCTGTCCCCAAATTGTCACTACCAGATTAGGAAAAAAAGCAAAAAACCTATTTTCTCCAAATCTTTTCTCTAACTTCCTTATGCCATTTCTTGGGAAAGTGCATTCAGCATTGCACTCTGAACACTTTTAGAGACCAGCACCCACCAATTACCCATTATTGCCTAATGATCCCATTTTAATCAGATTTTTTTTTGTTGTAGTAGAATACAGAACTGAAATAATCTGATTTTCACCATAGGACTCTTTTTAGAGCTATAAAATACTCTGCAGGTTGGTTTCTTTCAAATTATCACCAGCATCATGTTAAAAAGCACACTACTACCCAAACCCTTTTGTGAAACACTGTTGGCTTAACAGACCAAGCCTATGGAACAGGCTACTCATTCAGGAGGTGTTTTTGTGCCGGTGCATGATGCAGGTAAGAAAAGACAAGATTTGCTTTTATTTATTTTCCAACCAGAAGTTTGTACCTGATCTTCTCCACACAAGTCAGTATTTGCAGAGCTGCTCTTACCAGGTTAAAGTGAACCCCTGATATTTTATATGGATAGGAATGCATTTTAAATACGCAAAATAAAATCTACAGCAACAAATATATCAGGGGGTTAAGCACACCTGGAGTCATGGATTTACACTGCAGACTTCCTAATCTGAGTCCCTACAAGAAGGGAATCAAAAGAGCTTTTTGTAAGTACTAGTTACAACAATTTAAAAGATCTTTACATTAAAAGATCTGTAAGAAAGGTCATGTCAAAAAGATCATAAATGAATCAGTGTTATTTGGCTAATGCTGTTTAAGTATCTGAGATTGCAAGCTGGACTTAATTGTGACATTACTGTAACTGAGCTGCGGTGACTGTCAACCTGTCCGCAAGAAGTATAGAAAAGACCAAATGTCAAAGTTTTAAAAAGAAAGAAAATACTGCACAGAAATAATATTACAGCCCTTTTGTTTCTTGGCAAGCCCAGAGATGATAATAAATAACGAGGATAGGGGAAGTGTTAAGGAAAACACAGACCACTCAGAGAGCTGGGTTCATTCAAAAAGCATTACTGTGATACAAACACATACAAATGAATACATCCGTACTTCTCCAAGTTACAAAGGTTATTCTTAGAGAGTGGAAGACATGCCATGAAAATCAGTAGTTTTTAAACTGATGTAGGAGGGTTATGATACAGATCCATAAACATGAGGGACATGGAGTAGGTGAGAAGGGAATGACAGTTCACAGTCTCCTATCAGAAGCAGCAGAGGAAGTCAAACAGAAGCAGCAGATGGCACATTGAAAACAATGAAAGGACATGCCTTGCCACACAAACCACAGTTAAGCTGTAGAGTCTCTTGCTAACGTAAGTTATCAACATAAAAGATTTCCTTGGGTTCAAAAAAGGTGGATGGACAAAAGAATTGGAACAGTACCTTTTGCTTCTAATGCCATCCTCCATTAAAAAATATGGTGAAATGCATCAACAGGCAACAAGCAGAAAGAAATAGTTTACTTTTGCATCTGCCATTGACAAGATTAACCCTATAACCACAATGCTGTGCTGGTGCCTTTTAGCTGCCACCTCAGTTCAGAAAAAACAGTGAGAATTGTATTGAAGATTAACACAGGCATGATGGGAATTGAT
>JANHGB010031125.1:0-14021 GCA_026283785.1 Coracopsis vasa
CCTATCCAAAAGAAGACACCAGAGACTGCCTCCAAAAACCCTGTAAGGTACTGAGAAAAGGTATGAAATAAAAGAAGGGATATAATATACACATTCAGACTACTGCACACCACTGTGGCTTCTCTGTCTTTGGAGGAGTGAGAGATGGGACACGAGAGCAGTCCAAAATATGTAATTTGCTAGCACTGCATGAAGAGAAGGGAAAACACAGCAGGGAATCAGCAAGTGAGGGTAGCACAGAAACTAAAGCTCTTTCAAGCACTCCAGTAAATTTACATCTGCATCTTAGACAGTATAGTGCATATTTAGTCCAGCACCAATGGGATCCATTGAATTTGTTCCTGTGCAGTGGCCAGCAGTTGTGCAGGTCTGGCATATCTGTGTTCAGCTGGGTGCAGAGTTGCTGTGGGCACAGCCTGTGTCTCCTAATGGGTCATATGAATTTCAGTGGGATCACATCAGTGGATTTTCTTCCCAGGAGTATTTTTTAGTTATGACCCTTTGCAAAACGTATTTCTGTGTTATCACAGCTGAAAGGAACAAGACCTTTTGAATAGGTCATTGAGATATTTTCTCAAAATGAGCTAAAAATCAGTTGCTCTCATTAGATGTTGTGTATAAGAATAGGCAATGTTAGCCACAGTCCCCAATGAAATTTTCATCTTTCTCTGCATGATACTGTCAAAACAAGGTATAACATATAAATGTACAAATTTAAACTGTGTTCCTCCACTTTTCCTGAGGCTTTGTAGCTTTTTCTTTTGTTTTGGCTTGCTTTTACACTTGACTCCTGAACTTCTTGAAGTAGACACACCTTGACTGATAAATTTAGGTCCTAAGTTTTATCTGTATACCACCTGAGATAGATAGAAGCCATACGGCCTTTTATTAACAGGCATAGATGCTGT
This sequence comes from Coracopsis vasa, assembly GCA_026283785.1. Taxonomy (NCBI): domain Eukaryota; kingdom Metazoa; phylum Chordata; class Aves; order Psittaciformes; family Psittacidae; genus Coracopsis; species Coracopsis vasa. The sequence goes on from JANHGB010031125.1 coordinate 909, forward strand.
CACTGTGTCTTTTTCCTGGGGCATAAGGTAGATATGCTGGGGATTTTTATGATGTCTGCAAGCCCTCTTGTCATCATTTGCAGGACTTGTGTTTTGATATGACAAGGATAACACAGATACTGCTCTGAATTGGAGCCATAAAATCCATTTCTGAGAAGTTAAGTATTTCTCCCCAGGAGCCTCTTTCTGCTCACACGGAGCAGGAGCCACCAAATCACTTGGAAACTCCCAGAGTACAGGAAAGAAGCAGGAAGCCTGCATAAAGATACAGTTGCTGTATTCATGAAGAGAAGCAGTACCTCCCAAACACAAATGGCACAGTTTGTGGTCACTTGGGAAAATCTGGGAGATTACTTCTTGTATGGTTAAAGAATATTATTTAAAAAAAGGGGGGGGGGGGATGAGGGGAAGGAAAGGGAAAGGAAACTTCACCCACCAAGTTTGCAGTTGCTATTTCTTTCTGAAAGGATTATAAATTCTTTTGCTTATGTGTATGTATGAGAATGAGAGAACCGCATGCAAACTGTTTTGTATATTTTCTCTAAGAGTGATCAATTCTAACAGGGGAAAAAGGCATTTTTCTCATTCTAAACATCCGAGGTTGGCTTTGACAGCTGTGTTGCTCATTAATAAACATTGAAACAGAGTTCTTTTCTGATTCTAAATATTAAAGACAGAATTGAACATCCATGAATTTGGCTCTGTCCCACTCACTTTAAAGCAGCAATGTCCCATAATACAAGGCCACACAACTTCATCTTTGACCTCACAAGTGGACTTATCTCTAAAGAAAAGTCCCCCAAATTAATCTGGAAGCCATTTGCTAAATGCTTTTCCCTAATGGTTGAGTCAGAAATCTTGTCCTATATTAGGTCATTTGGGACAGAGTATGTATCACACTTCCAAAGACTGAAACCCGAATCTTGAGCCGCTGGTCAAAAATACGATATTGTTGTTAGCATTAACAGGAGTCACTGACGTAAAACTCTCCTTAAATCTTTGAAGATTTGGTGTTAGTATTTTCCCTTGTGTCTTCTCTGTTCAGTACTAGACAGAAAAGGAAAATCCTTTTCCTTCCCAGAAGAAAGGGAACTTGTACCTCATAGCCTCTGAAGTACAGTCAGTATTAGCACCTTCAGGAGGTCAGAGGTCCTGAGACAGTTGCCAAAATCATGAGGTTGTCTTTTCACCTGCTTTCTTGTTTGAGCTCATAGGATTCACACACAACCATTAATGGTTTTGCTAAACCTTTGCGGAAAAGGAGATATCCAGTCACATGGATCAGTGACAGCATAAACCCCGAAGTAATGCAAGTTTTGTCCAAGAAACTTAGGTCCCCAAGAATTTTGCTAGATTTTGCTTAACTTTGTTTCAAGTTCATAATAGAAAAAGGAATGAAAGGCAGAAGTTACGAGGCTGCCTTGTGTTTACACTCAGTTCATGTGTATTTAGAGTGCTTCATTAGGCAGGAGAAAATCAGTGATACAACTTTTATTGCAATAATTTGTGATTGTGGTGATGATAATAGCTGTAAAGAAACTTGAGTGGGCAAAAAGGCTGAAAGCAGCTAAACCCCAAAACATACTGGTGAATTGCATCACACTGAAGAGCCCTTGCTGTTGGACATTTGGTTCCCAAAAATGGGATTCTGATCTCTCAGGAGCTGAGGTGTAAGAACTGCTTCTTAGATTGGAAGTCTCATCTGTGTTGGACAAATAATCCAGACTGTCCTGGGACATGAGCTGTATTCAGGAATCACAAAAATAGCCTTGCATGCAGATATCTCAATTCCACTTGAGCCAAGTATATTTTAAGACTTTTTTTTTTTTTATGATTCTTTTTTTCCCCAGACGTATTTCAATTTTTCTTCTTCCTATTCCTAGGAACTGCAGAGAACTGTGATTATGTGAAAAAAGGGAAAGCATTTGCCTCTTTCTACAATGTTCTCATTGTGTGTGTTCAGGCAGTTTTTGCTCATCTGAAACTACCAGTAAAATTTGTCTCTGACACTAAATGCATGAGAAAGCTAGGACGTCAGCAGTGCTGAAATCTTCTTTTGATTTTAAGAGCAAAGAAAAAGGTTACTATGGAGAATAACTCACTGGGAGTCTTTTGGCTACATCAGTTCCTAAAGATGTGGAAGTCGCTGCATTGTCTTAGGTTGCTAGTTTTGTTCTTCATTACTTTCTCATCTTATATATATATATATATCTATATGTTTCTGCTACAAACTAAATTTAAAATTCTGAAGATGAAAAGGATGATTTTGGGATGAGTTTTTTATGCCTGTCATTTTTCTGGGAGGCATTTTGATGTACTGAGGATCATTTTACAAAGTCAGAACAGGAATTCAAACTTCAGTAACTAAGAGTTGTTTGAAACATAAAACTAGCTGAAATGAGGGTTTTACAAAAGGAGCAAGGAGAAACAATGATGGCTTTCCGACATTTAGAGCTTTATGCTGGCTCTACCTCGAGATTTAATAATTGGACAGAAAAAACAAACATATAAAGTGCTGTGTTGAACAGGCTCAAAAGGGTCTGTTTGCTCTGAGGATTACAGCTGGCTTTGGGGTGATGAAATAGGATGTGACTGGTACAATCATGCTGTGCATAAAAGTTGTACCAGGCATAATAGCACCATGCATTTCTTTTGTAATGAAAGGAATAATTTTTTTTGCTAATATTGAACTAGGACAGATAGGATAATTTTATGGCGCTCATTAGACATGCCTCCCAAAGAACAAAAAGTTTGAAATGGTGTACAGCTGAGCTCTTCCAGCTCTCCTCATGTTTCTACCTCTCTGTATTGTCCTGTGCTTTTCCGTCATCTTGCGCTTTTCAACTCTCTACCATAAGGGAGGAGGGCAGGGAGAAGTGGATGGAGAAAAAAGGAAGCCTAGAAAGCTATTGGAGCTTTGAAATGAACTTCAGCTGTTATTTTAAGAAAACTGAAATACTTTGTGATGAAGTAAATCTCAGTCCTTGACCAAATGCAGTACCAAATTACAAAAAACAGGAAGTGACTTTTGGGGGCAATGTTAAAATGTTGTGAAAGAAGAACTTCTTCTTCAACTTCTGTGACAGAAGTTGAAACGTTCCATCCTGCATATCTGCCCCCCATCTTCTTACTGAAATATATGATGAATGCTCCATCACTGGCAGTGTTCAAGGCCAGATTGGACAGAGTCTTGGGTGACATGGTTTAGTGTGAGGTGTCCCTGCTCATGGCAGGGAGGTTGGAACTGGATGATCTTAAGGTCCTTTCCAACCCTAACTATTCTATGATTCTATTATTCTAGTATTCTAATATTGAATATTATTTAAAAGCACGTATGATTTTTTCTCATTTATACCAGGTTTTATTTATTTTTCAGTACATTTTTGAATTCTAACCCTAAACCCCATTGAGGATTAACTTTACTTCTGCTTGATGCTGGCATAGGATTTTTTTTCTCATGCATCGCAACCTGAGAGTGAGCTAAGTGATACTATGTGGATGTTTAGCCATAAGCGTTAACCTTTTGACTCCAAGCTGCTTCACAAAGGGTACTTTTGGAACCAAGGTAGAGTTCTATTTTTCTTGGAGGATTTTGCCCAGAGTTTCTTTCTAATCCTTCCCTTCAAAGCCACCTGCACAGCCACGTACCTTGCTCCAGGCAGAATCGCCAGGGTTTGATGCCCTTCAAGACCATTTCTGTGCCATCAGGAGAGGATTATTGTGGAGTTAGAGCTTTATGCTCAACAACCAACACAGCTTTCGGCCTCTGTGGTGCCTCCCAGCACTCAAGCACAGAGGCCAGTCTGCCTTAGTGACTCACAGGAAAAATAGAGATGAGCTTGTCATGCTGTTTACAGGATAGGTCACTGGCCTGCAGATCCCTGGCTGGGTTTTTTATCCCTCGCATGTTCTGGTGGCTACACACAGAGGTCTGGAAGTGTCAATGTGTCATTAACAGCTTCTGTTTAGGAAAAAAACCAGGGAGGAATCCATAAAACAATTCATTTTGTACCAGAAATTCAATGCCTGGAAACTGCCTGAATAAAAATTCATAATGTTGCTATGCACTGAGAGCAGATGTCACTCCCGGTGCATAGGAAATCATACAAAACCCAGGTTCTGTGCTGGCCAGTCATGCTGTTGGGTAGTATTGCATCTCAGGAGAGATCTGTCTTGACTTACTGTGTGAGGGCTTAGTGCAGGTAGTGCAGCTTTCTTCTGGGGTGCTATTTCCAGTGCCCCCAGCTGCTCTTCTGTGCCCAAGTACAGGGGAACACACAGAACTGGTTGTTTTATGAGGGATCTCATACTGAGGACCACATAGACAAAAAAAAGATGCCTGGATTTGCTGTGTAGCATGAAGTGCCTCCTGCTTTTGTTTTAGCACTGCAGAGAACCCATATGGATAGCTCTGTATGATTTCAGACTTACCCCATACCATTCTCCAGGTTAGGGGTACATGCCTTGTGGAAGGGATGCATCCTGCAATCCTGAGCTGTCAGAATGAGGTTTTCAACTCAAGCAGCAAGGGATTATGCTGAGTCTGCTCTGAACTGCACTGGGATGCACATCGGTCCCAGCAATTCAATGGCCCTGGACCCTAATCCTTCACCAGGATCAGCTGGGTCATGGGCAATCTGCAGCCTTAAGTTTCAGACTTATTCAGGCAATAACATCCAAGTGTTTATTGCTTTTAAGTTAATCAACATGTAAATGAACATAAACCCACTAACAAATAAAAGACAAATAATATTTTCCTAGCAAATTGGGGATGTTGCTTATGTGGACTGAAGATTTAATAAGCACGATGAAGCGTAGGCAACTGCTGAGCAGAGAAAAGTTAGTCCTCAGGCAGAGGAGGCTTCCACCCCTTCTCAGTTTGTGTTCAGAATAGGAACTGCTGTAAAGCTCCCTTTTAGCTCTACATTGAGACACAACAGTGATCTTAAAGGACACGTAGTGTTTTCCTGAGAAATGTAGTAATCTGAGTATGACTTTGCCTCTGGGTGTAGCCCTGGAAGCTGCTCGGGGCTGTTTGGTTGCTGAAACATCTCCCATAAAGATCCCTGAAACGTTCTGTGTGTTAAACAGCAGGGAAGGAAACCTAGTGGGGAAGGAGCCTTTTTTGGGGAGTAGTCACTGGGTCTGCTCAGGGGCAGTTCTGGAATGAATTATTCTCTGTATTTACTTCTCTGCCTTGATTATTGTATTTTGCCTCTTGAGTGGGATGGCAGCAAGATGCTGATGCAGTGCCTGCTGTGATATATATGATGTCTTGGAAAATGGAAGTGCTTAAAATTTGTATCTATATTTATCATATGTCCCGCAATGATACTGGCAAATACCTTTAATATTCAGATTCCTGTGACTGCAGAAGGCATTATATCCCTAAGGTCAGCAAGCCAGAGAAACCACATAGACGTGGCTGGGTGTAGAGAATGCTCTGGTCATCCCTGTGTTCAGAAACCAGAGTGTAAAACCAGTTCATCTGTACATCTGAATTCTCTTTCCTCATCCTGCTTCACATCTAAATAGCAAAGATGTGCAGGTAGCAACCCTCCCTCCTCTCCCTGGTAAACGTGGTTAAACAGAGTCTCCTTCATCAAGACCCAGTTCTGATTATGTATTTACTCGCTTCCCACCTTGTACAAACACCACCCCTCCCCATTCAGAAACCATTTTTGCAAGGAAGGTGTTAAAATTACCTATTCCTGACACTCACCAACTTCTAAAAGCGGTAATTATTTTCCTCTATCCAGGGAAATACTGATTGGAATTATCTCAGATATCTTCGTATTTGATCAGGAAAGAGCAATACAATTTTCCTCCTCCTAAAGCTCAGCATAATTATTCACAGCCCTTCAAAACAGGCATAAATTGAATCAGAAATAATCACACCAGGCCAGGTTCCCAGCACATATTAGAATCATAGAATCAAGTAGGTTGGAAGAGAGCTTTAAGATCATCAAGTGCAACCACTAGCTGAGGATATGGCCACTGTACACACGACAACGTGGGCAAAGTAGATTACTTGATAGAGCAGATATCATTGCTGGTTCTTGATGTGAATAAAGGGCTCACACAGCTTTATGTGACAATCACACGCCTGCTCTGGAGGTGGTTGCTACTGGTCTTATCCATCATTCCCTTTCTGCGGAGCAGCTTCAGGAACCAATCCAGCTCCGGATGAAGTTGTCAAATATGTTCCCATTGACCTGTAGAGATTTGGATATCCAGCCTTAAGCCATCAAAAGTTTAACCAGAGACAGCATATCATGACTACATAAAGTGTGACATATAAAATTTCAGTAAACACAGATTTCTTCAATATTAACTTTATTTTCCCTCTAGATAACCTCTTCAAACCAAAGGAAAGATTCATTCCCGAGAAGGAGATGCATATGAGATCTAAAAGGTACAAATCACTTCGGTCTTGAGTTCACTGCTAATCACTGCCATCTCACACCTAAGGCGGCGTATTTCCAGTTTATATTCATACACTGGAGGGTTGGTCTGTCACATTGCTTGCCATGCTTTTGTGCAATTCCCATGGTTTTCTTCCACCATGTCAGTTTGATAGATTTGGGGCATCCCTGATCTTTTCTAGCAGTTTCGGAGTGCATGGGGTATTCATGGCGTGAAAACTAAGTCTTAGAATCATAGAATGGTTAGGGCTGGAAAGGACCTTAAGATCATCCAGTTCCAAGCCCCTCTTAGAATCATGGAACCATAGAATGGTTTGGGTTGGAAGGGATCTTGGAGATCATCCAGTTCCATCTCGTGTTGGACATTCAAAAATGTAAGCAGTACAGTCACTTTGGTAGGGTTTTTATTGACCATGATTATGTCACAGAGAATGGGAATTCCAGCAAACTATTAGGAGTGTGTTCCCTGGTTTAACTGCATTGTATTTCATGCCATCATTTACAGCAAGGAAAGCTGAAAACGGCTTCCATGCAGAATTCATCCTGGTTTAAAAAGTGCTCCAGATCTGTCCCATTTCTCTTCTCCAAAATACAATCTCCAGCCAACACGGGCTGCTTCAAGAACTCACTATTGCAAAATATCATCAGTTAAAATCAGAACTAAACAGGTTTTGTATGCATGCAGAGAACAGGTCCGACCTTCTTTTCAGACTCCTCGGAATTTTATCATTGATTTCAATGGAAAATATCAGACCAGAAGTCACCTTTTTGAGGGCAACTTATGCTATTTATAGCATGGACAGATTATGTTCTCCTTGATGAAAACAGTTCCTAATGACAACAAAAAATGTTAACAGTCTACAGTCATATAATGATGGTTTTCATATATTGTAGAAAAGTAAGTCAAAATAATTGTTTGGCATTAATTTTGTGACCTAAATACAAAAAAAAAAGTGTACAGGCCAGATTCTGGTTTGAATTATATTGCTATAAATTGAAACCAATTCCACTGAGCTCATTAGAAGCTGGTGCAGAATGTTGCTGTTGCATTGAGATAACCTGATCCCATCTCTTTCATTTTTAATCCAGAATTAGAAGTGGTTTGCAACAAGTCAGCTTCTATATAAAAACATTATTGTTAATAATTTACAATTAAAAATATTTTATAAATCTAATTTAAGTATTTGGAGATGCCCATTAATGAGAAATATTGCACTGAAGGCAAATGTTTCCCATAGGAAAAACAAGTGATTTGTGAGTCCCAGGGCTGACATGTGGAGTTAACTTCCTAAATTCATTGCAGGATTTATGACAATTTACCTGAAGTGAAAAAGAAACAAGAAGAAAAACAGAAACGGATCATCATCCAGAGCAACAAACTGCGTGTTGAGAACTTCAAAAAGGTGAGGATTTACTGGAATGCCAAGTTTTGTAACCCTTCTTTACCTGGGAATGGGGTCCGTAGAGGCAGCATCTTCCTGGGGATCCTGCGCTAATCATGTGCACACCCTGAGAGCTTTGTGGTTTTAAACCTTGTCCTAGGGTTTAGGTACTTCTTTAAACTAGAATTAACAGCTGAACCTTGTGTTGGAATAAGCATCCTAAACTTGGGGTTTTTTTAGAAATGAGTAATTAGTTAGTTATGGTAGAAAGCTGCATTAGCACAGGGAATCCCAGCACAGCTCTGAAGCATTCCCAGATAATCCTGCTCCATGTTGCACACAAGTAGCAGTTTTCCCTTGTTTCAGTTCTCTATTCATCTAATGACACCTTTTCTGTCAAACAAGAAAAAACCTTTCAGTGTTTGGGGGTTTATCCATTGGTTTTGTGCAATGTAGGCAGCAGATTTGAAGTCTGAGAATATTAAAACCATCTCACCTACAGTATCAGTTGTATCCACCTCATGTATTTTAACAAGATCTTAAGGTTGTTTTGCATTGTTTTTTCCCTAGCAATTACTGGATCAGCTCCTTCAAAGAAACACGGAGTGACAAAGGATTCTCTTGTCCATCATCCTAATTGGATCTTGAATGCCTTTGACTGCCATAAAATTCACTGTTATCTCAATTACCTGGAGGTGTTGTTCTTATCTTTGGCTCTTTATATGAAGAAAGAACATTTATATTTCAATTGAAATTTTAAGGCAACTTTCAGGTCATCAAAACCAGTCTAAAAGGGACACAGCTGTTTCAGAGCATCACTTTTTTGGTCAGTTTGCCCAGAGGAAACAATTTAAATCATTTTAAATGCAAATACTGAATGCCAGTGGTATTATTTATCTTAATTTTTTAAAAAGGATACATCTCTGTAGCCATAGACCTGGGTTTATAAGATCTGGACAACTTATTTTGCTGAAGTATTCTATTAATTGATTTCCTGTGTGTTAAATCCTTGAAGTAAAGAAAAATGAAAAGCATTGTTTGTTATGTTTAGAAACAAGCTGAAATAGCATTCCCACATAATCATAGAAGCAACAGTTTCACATTAATACTTAACATACCAAAAGGGACCAATATTTTAGCTCTCTGGAGAACTCTATTCCTGTTTATGTAGTGAATCTACATAGCAACCTTACCTGTTAAAGAGCAATACTTTAACAATTGATTATAACAGGGTTTTGTGTTTTTCATTGTAATATATATTTTACTCCACTTCTATGTGATCACTAAGTATTTATAGAAATGGCATATTAAGAAGTGGTGCCAAGAAGTATGTTTGCATCAAAACTGCAGAACTAAAACCATCTGTAATGTTTCCTCCAAAAATATTTAAATCTCTATTTGTACATTTTGGAAGCAAAAACAACCAGCTTACAAACCAATGGAGTTTATTTATGGAATAAAAGATGAATATAATATTGATCCAACTGCTACATTTTTATGTGGTACTGTTAAATATAACACAATTATTGAAACTGCTTGAGAAGCCTTTGCATGCCACAAATCCTATGGTAAAAAATATTGCCCATAAAAAACGTAGCAAGTGTTAACCTCTGTCGCACAGACACTCAACTGAGTGTGTTTGAATGAGGCTGGAATTTGGCCTTTGAGATCTATGCTTTATTTGTCTAATCTAGCTCGAGATGTAAGGTCAGGTTTTGTGGAAGAAGGATGTTTGTGAGCTGGGCTTTGACCACAGAGATAGCCTCCAGCTGTGTGACCTGTGCTGGACATAGGAAACTTAGTTATATTTTGTGTTCTGAGTGCCTCTGTTAGATTACTTTGTCTCTTTGTATTTCAACTTCTTAGTTGGTAAAGTAGGATTAATGATATTAATCATAGCTCACAGAGAAGATGTGTTGAACAAATACATTGCATTCCAGATAGATACCTTTAAAACATCATCCATTAGTTCAACACATTTCAAGAGGACATCTAAGGTAAGATAATGCTTGCTGTGAAGAAGAAATTGGCATGGTTCTTCCCCAGAAAGAAGTCTTTTTAAACAAGAAATACTGTATTGGAAACTGAAGTCAAGGCTGGAAGACAACAGCTTCGAGTAGAACTTGTACAAGGGACTGCAAGTAAGAGCATCCATCAAGCTTTGCAGCTCAGCTGCTTGGTAGAGCTGCTCTCCTGTGGGTTCACTGATCCCCCTTGCTGCTCTCCAGGAAAAACATGTGGCCTGCCTTGAACAGGAGGGCCTTTCTCTGATGGACTGCTGGATCTCCACCAGAGTGATAAATTATAGCCATAAACGCACCCACACACGGTGTCCTACACTGAATCTGAAGGATTATCTTTCAAGCTTTGGTCTGGTTATAGCTCACTACAACTAGAGACATTTCCTACAGAAGTCAGTGCCAAAATCCCCTTTGATTTCAGTAGGAACTTAGTATTTCTTCCCTTTGGTTTCTTAGTCTCCAGTTTCTTAACTTCAGAGAAATGCAGCTTTGGTTCATCAAGTTTGTAGCCTTAAGGAGCATGATTTCCTGCACACATCCGTACAGAAATACTATATACATTTCAGCCTGCTTTGCTGTGTATATTTAAGCCTGCTTGTAGTCTTATCCTAGAGCCACAGCGAGAGGTTTTGGAATGGGGACAAGGTATTTGATATTCAGTATCTGTGGAGCACATAGCACGATGCCCATTGTCAGGGATGACTCCTCATGTGGGACTGACCCTTGGTACCACCAGGAGAAGAGAGCCCCAAAGCTTTTCCTTCTTTTCCCACTTCTTCTCTGGCAGAGTAGAAGAGCCAGAGTCTTCCTCATTAGAAGTGAAAGAGTATTTTATGTTGAAATTGGACATTTGTCCTGCAGGTTGCTCAGGAACTGAAGGGAGATAGCTTACTCTAACTGTGATAAAATATCCCTCCCACATGCCCATAGAATTTTATATGTATATAAATATATATGCATATTCGACTTTCTCCTCTCTGTCTGGCTGGGAATATCAAAGAGAGGAGCTGATCCTCCCTTGAAATCACAGCACCCAGGCCCTCCTGATAATACGAACCACATGAGCAACAGAAATGAATGGCAGAGGCTTGATGTGACATGGTTCAGCCAAGCTTCTGCCCCTTGGCACCCGCATTGTCATGCTGACCAGAGCAAGACACTTCTCAGCTGATCCAGTCTCCTCTTTTTTCTGCTGGCCATCCTTGGAGACAGGGTACCACACCAATCTGCTGCATCCTCACCTCCACTGGCTCATGCGGTACTCGAGCTTCTCAAGGACTTAAAGCCTATGCACTATTCACAAAATCCTTTGGGTTTGTAAAAGGGTTGTTTCCAGATGTTTTTATTTTATCTAAATGTAATTTTCAAAATCTGTAGGACAAATACACGGCAATTTGAGGTGGAAATTCTCTTGTATAAATAAGCTTGGGAGTAAACCTAGTGAGCAAAATGCATAATGCAAATCACTGTCTGGGAATGTTTCATGTGATATGAAACCTTTGCTTCAGAAAACCATAAACGATCTCTCTTGCAAACCTAATTTCTCTTTCTGGGCCTTAGAAAAGAAGGTATCTGGTAATGTATCCAGCAAACAATTCTGACATTCATTTCAGCTCTACAATCTAGTCATTGTAATAGGAAATAGACTGTACAGGAAAATGCTATTTCAGAAAAAAATTAGCCCTATGCAAGTAGGCATCAAGTTAATGAAGTTTAGAGTTAGGAAAAAAATGGACATAATTCCACTTTGGACTTGCAGGCATTTCAAAGTAAAGTGTACGTTTACCACTGTATAGTACTCGACACAGAAAACTCCCAACCTAAACTGGAGATCACCCACACTTGTCAAATGCTGTGATTTTTCTCCTTGTTGGATGCTGTGGGCTCAGGTTCTCTGGCTGTCAGCCCATGCCCTGTGGCTTCAGCAGGGACACATTTTCCTGCTGGTACAGCTCTATAAGGATTAACATCTCTGGTAACATGCATTGCCATTTGTTCCCCATACACCTTACTGGGATACCTCTTTCACACCACTGATGTTTATGTGCCCACAGAAGAGTGTTTATTAATGAATGTTGGTTGAGTGAGATGCTGAGATGGTTTTGGGGTGTTACAGCACAGAGCATGCACAGGCTTGCCAACACATAGATTTGGTGTTCTCCTTCCAAAACAGAAAGTTTCTCAGTAGAGTTGACATTTTGCATTATCCAAAATGGAGCCCACATGGGGAATGCAGTGGTTTAGGTGTGCAAGACGTGGTGCTTGTTTGCTTGCTGGCATCATTAATTTCATCTGACAGAAATACCTCATTAAGGATTGAAAGTCATTGCAACGTAAAGCACTGAGGGTTACAGTATTCAGGGGATTTATTGTAAACCCAAATATTTTCCTGTGTATGTGTATGCGAGTCGTTAGTTACTTCTTCAAGTTTACTCAGCTGCTCAGACAGATGAGGAGACTGTCTGGGTAAGGCTTTTTAGGGGTTTTGTTGTTGAGGATCTGGGCTTGGTCATGTTAGTGTAATGCTTTCTGTGAGAGAGCTGATTTACAAGGAAAACAACACAAAAAAGCAGGGATAAAGTTCTTGGCAGCTCTCTCCAGAGGAAACCATTCCCCAGTACAACCATCCCAGTAAGAACTCCATGGCTAAAATCACCCAGCTCGCCTTGTCTGCAGAGATATTTGCCCCTTTGGCTTCAGGGATAAAAATGCCTGTGTGCCTTGATGGACGGGTAATTATCTTTCTAGGAGCATTGACTGGCCACTTGTTCACTGACAGAGCACACAACACATAGGGTTGTCCCACGAGGTCATATTTCATTAAGGGCTATGACTTAAGCCTGTGTAGTTTATTACTCAGTCGGCTTCGTGCTGCGCTGGGTTACAGCCGGCTGGATGCCTGTGAGATGCCCTCACTGCGCTCCCCTGCTGTCCTGGCCACAGGTCAGCACCAGGCAATGGGGGTTTGCAAAGTCCCAACCCCAGCTGAGACCATTCCCAAGCTGATGTCTTCTGCATAAAAGGTGACTAGAAAGTGGCACGAAGTAAATGCAAGGACACCTAGGGATAAAGATTGATTAGGGTAAAAGAAGATGCTGAAAATCTTTCCAATAACTGTAGATAGAAAAGCTTGATGTATGTACGAAAATATTTATTAAGCTTTTATTTAAATATGATATCACAATTGCAAAAGCCCTTGCCCAAAATCATAGAATCATAGAATCATAGAATAATTAGGGTTGGAAAGGACCTTAAGATCATCCAGTTCCAACCCCCCTGCCATGG